>JARFIX010000069.1:1800000-1994006 GCA_036346125.1 Lycocerus yunnanus
GTGTAATGAGTTGACGAACGGACAAACGGAATTTTCATTAGTTTGGACTGACAGACTGAACGTGTAATCTCCCCCTAACTTTGATATTTATGTATCATAGACTAATAGCCATAACCACTGCAACCTCAACGTTTGTAGCTTTTCAACAGTCGTTACGGAAGGACGAAGGATTAACAACAAATAAGATATTTGCAACTCGACGGAATATAAAACAAATTATTAAAACTCTCGCCTAATAGTTATCTATTTTGCAAATAAAATAAATCCGTTAGTAAATAATATCAGACGAGTGAAACTTCGAACACATGAGTATACTTGCTTTGCCATTAAATAATCTTTGAATAAACATTGTTCAACAACTTATACAATATAAATCTTCAATTTGCATCAGTAATAATTGTAACTTGATTTTATAGATACTAAAACAGCGAAAATATAATTTTACGCAATTGAAAGATAATAAAGAAAACTGATTTTAATGAATCTTACTATTTTTCTAATAATTTACTTGTTTACTAAGTAAACAACATTATTTTATTAAAATGAAACTAAAAGGGTGGTTCTGTGATATTTTAAATTAAACTTCGTGTGGATGCATATAGTGCTAGTTCAGTTTTATCGTGTAACTCCATGCTCTCTTTATCACGTTTTCTACCACTCTACCAGCAAGTTTTTCAAACTTTCAGTTAACAGTTTATTTTTATCTAAAAACAACTTTGAAGGATTCACTTTTGATAAAGTTTATTAAAATTGTTTATTCTAAATTTAGTAGGAACCATAAAATTTTTTTTTGGTTTTATGAAGGAATAGTTTATTTGGAAATAAACTTTTTTTTGTAAACTGATTAGTTTGCTTTGGGAAACGTTTGAAACACTATACAATTCCAAATTGAGCAAAACCTTTTTCACATAACACCTAGCAGAGCACCAGAACCATTTTTTACGAGTGATTTATTTTATTACTCTACCAAATTTATAATTCGCTTTGTAAAATTTAAAACGTACTTTTAGTAACAGTTTTCGGCAAATAGATTAATTTGTTGAGGCACAATTTTATTACCGTTACAATATTTATTAATATGCAACAAAGTTTTTGTTACCGATAATTAAGTAATTGGTGCTTTCATAAATGGCTAGCTGAACAAAATTTATGTAGCAGTTAATAATAAACCGCTGTAAAACCTTTTTTGTCGTGTACGCAAATTATGAACTATTTTACCCACCAATGAAATTAAAATATGACATATGCAATACAACCAATCACGAGTGTATTGTATAATTTTCTGCAACGTATACCTTAAATTTGAAAGAAAATTAACAAATTCTGTTATTTTATTCCTTAATTATCTAAAATTACGATTATTGCAATTACCCACTAAATATATGGCACATTATAGTGATATATTTTTTTTTTTTTTTTATTGACATCCAAGAATTTTTACAATCTGTTTATATATAAAACATTTAGTAAAAGATTTAGCTAATTAAATATGTCGTAGAATGAACAGGTCCACGACCTGACTTCCCTACCATTCACTTAACATTGTTACTCTAACGAAATCTATCGACGAGGTCCATTGGGCAATATTTCTTCAGTCTATGAAAAGTCGTTGAGCTATCAAGAAGATTGGCAGCTAATTGATTAGGGTGTAGGTACAGTTTCTTTTCATATTTTTCGCAGTAAGCTTTAATTTCTTCTTTGACTGTTTTCATTTTGAGGTCTTTGTGGATAACGTCATTTGGAATATACCACGGAGCGTTTACGATGGTTCGAAGTGTTTTTGATTGGAATCTTTGTAGTATCTCAATGTTGGAATTACTGGCCGTTCCCCACAATTGGATCCCGTATGTCCAGATGGGTTTTATAATGGCTTTGTATAGTAGGAGTTTATTCTCTAGTGTTAGTCTTGATTTGTAGCCCAACAGCCATAACATGTCTCTGAATTTAATTCCGAGTTGCTTCCGTTTTGCCCATATGTGGTTTTGGTAGGTTAAACGTCTATCAAGTGTAGACCAAGATACTTTACCACTTCCTGCTGTGGCAATTTCCTATTATTAAGTGTTACGGGGACAGTTTCCTTCCGCATCGTGAAAGTTGCATGGACCGACTTAGTCTCATTCGCCTTTATTCTCCATGTTTTCAGCCATTGTTGAATATCGTTCAAGTTTTCTTGTAGATCATCAGTTGCAAGCTTTGCATTCTTATGCGTGGCCATAATTACTGTATCGTCAGCGAAAGTTGCGGTGGTTGTAAATTCTCTTGTGGGAAGATCAGCTGTAAATATCAAGTAGAGGATTGGGCCCAGGATGCTGCCCTGTGGCACTCCAGATTTTATGGAATAGAAGTCTGTATAGGTATCCCGGTACTTGATTTGAAACATTCTCTCTTCAAGATAAGACTTAAGGAGTAGGTAGAAATCTGGAAGTGCTCCCCTAATTTTCACTAGCAACCCCTCGTGCCAGACCTTGTCAAACGCCTGGGAAATGTCTATGAATGCGGCGGAACAATATCGCCCCTCCTCTAAGCTCTTGGAAATAACGTCTACTACTCGATGTACTTGTTCAGTTGTTGCATGATGCTTTCTGAATCCAAATTGGTGACGGGGTATTATGTTACTTTCAGTTAGTATGGGTTGAATTCTTTGTAGTAGTAATCTTTCAAATACTTTAGATAATATCGGCAGCAAACTGATAGGTCTGTAAGATGAGACGTCTTGAGGTGGTTTTCCAGGCTTAGGGATGAGGATAATTTGGGCTATTTTCCATTGGGCTGGGAAGATATTTAGGCGAAGTATGGCGTTGAATATATAAGTGATACATCTTGTTCCCTCGTCAGGTAGTTCCTTCAATATTTTTCCCGTGACAAGGTCGTAGCCTGGAGCTTTTTTTGGGTTCAAGTTTGATTGTATGATCTTCTGCACTTCCTTCACTTTGAATGGTTTGATTGGCGATGTTTGTGTAATCGGAGTTTTTAGAATTTCTAAAAGATGTTTTTCCTCATTTTCGGAGATATCCGAGGGGAAGGGTTGGAACACTTCAGCAAAATGTTCTGCAAAGGTGCCTGCCTTCTCTTCATCATTTCTCGCCCAATTTCCATTCGGTTTTTTGATTGGTGGCAGGAAAGAAGCTGTTTTCCCAACCTTTGGTGGCCCTCCATAAGGAGTAGTCAGTCGTTTCTGTGGGTGTTAGGTTTTCCAAGTGACTCTGAATGGACCTGTTTCTGAGTTCGTTCAATTTTTTCTTGAGTTCGGTTGTGGCGCGATTTAGGTTTGTTTTGTCATTCGGATGTCTTGTGTTGTGCCATATTCTTCTTAGTTTGCGCTTGTTGGAAATCGCCTTTACTATGTGAGCTGGACAAGTCTCCTCTCTAACCTCGCCAACCATGGGAGTGGATTTCCATGCGGCCCGTTGGATCGCTCTCACTAGGTGCTCTACTGCCGTGATAAGATCATATTCTGACCTCAGTGGTAAGTTTAGATTTATGTTTTCTTTTATTAATGTTTTGAATAGTTCCCAGTCTGTGTATTTATTGTGCAGAAAAGGAGGTTTGTCGCATGTCAAAATTTGAGAACTATAGGTGATGATAACCGGAGAATGATCGGAAGACAAGTCCAAACAGGAGTCCGCCTGCAGGTAGTTGTGGGAAACACCTCTTGTTATACAGAAATCTAGTAGATCCGGGATCTTTTCTCGATCAGTTGGCCAATATGTTGGCTGACCCGTTGAAATATAGCCCAGGCTCAATCCTTCTATTGCCTTCATTAGTTCCCTACCTCGAGGGTTTGTTAATCTTGCACCCCAGTGTTGGTGTTTGGCATTAAAGTCGCCACCACGATGAATCGATGTCCAAGCGTATTAAAATGGTTGAGGAAATCTTCTTTTTTCATTTTATGTTTGGGTGGGCAGTAGATCGACGACAGCGTTACTGGGCCATTTACGTCTTCTATCACTACGCCTGCTGCTTGAATATGCTCTTGATGAAATTTGGGTAGTTCGTAGTGTTTTAATTTGTTACTGACGATAATAGCTGATCCTCCGTGGGCTTTTCCGCCAGGGTGGGGGGTATGATAGATGGAGAAGTTGGGTATTTTGAAATAGCTCCGTTCTGTGAAGTGGGTTTCTGAAATCATCATGATGTCTATGTTATTTAGTTGTATAAATTTGATTAACTCTTGTCTATGGTTGGACAAGCCGTTGGCATTCCATAGTGCCAATTTTAATAGGTAAAGCATTATGGTAGTTTTGATATGACTTGTAATAGGATAGATAGCAATTGGTCCATTCTATCCATTAGTTTAATCATCATACTTTCCATTTGAGTTGTGTTGTTGTTTGTTGCATAGTATGGTATTTGTTGAGTATTGTCTGCTGTTATGTTTTGACTTTGTTGTCTTGTAGCACCTGCATATGATTTGCTTTGGTGGAAAACTCTTGTTTGTTGTGGGATTGGTTGAGGTGGACTTGTTTGTTGTGGGAAAGTTTGGGATGGACAAGTATTTTGTGTGGGTGAGGATAATTGCTTTGGTCTTAGGGATGGGAATTTTCTTTCTCGTATTTCCTTGTAAACCCTACATCCTTTATAATTAGCTGGGTGTTCCTCGTTGCATAACACACATAATGGTTTACTGTCTATTTTTGTGCAGTCTTTTGAGGAATGACTCTGTGCACATTTGATGCATCGAGGTTGACGGTTGCAGTAAGTTTTGGTGTGTCCGTACCGCTGGCATCGCATGCACTGTACCACCTCTCGCTTCTGGTGCGGTGGCTCGAATACTACTACTGACCTCAACAATCGGTTGATTTTAAAAATATCTTTATTAGTTTCGTGTGGAAGTAATTCAATGTAGTGCATTGAAAGGGGAAATTTTGATGTTCTGTGGAGCATATTTGTAATTCTTGTTACTTTGTGTCCCTGCTCTTCTAGTTCTTGGATAATTTCATCTTTATTAGTGGAGTGTATTTTACGCTTTTACGTATGGACTTTATTTTATAGTGATATATAGTCTTAATAAGTATCCGTTCCTGTCTTCAATATTAGTGGATTATGTTTTTTTTTTCGCTTTTTACTCATGTTGTGTTTGTTGGCCTGCAGCAATTTCCCGTCTTCTTCGACGTAGATAAATTGCGATAGCAGAAAAAGAATTTATGAACTCAACAAAATTGTCGACAATATTGAATGCACTTGGAATATTGCATAATATACTATAAAAATGTTAACACGCCAGTCGACAGCGAAACGATCTGAAAAGGCTATTGTGGAAATAATTGAGGGCAAACTGGAATAAATTTTATTATTCTTTTTGAATCTCTAAAAATACATACTACTAATTTTGCGTGGTTTTCGATTTTTTACATCAAACAAAGGCGAGTGAATATCAAGGTTTGTATTTATTGTAGAGTAAAATGTTAAATAATTGTAAACAAAAGCAAATTAATTTTTCTACAAAAAAGGATTGATTTATGTAGTCATGATTATGCACGCTATAATGTTCCTGTTATTTTAAAAGTAGGCAAAGCACTTACGCGAAAATCTATTAAAAGAAATAAAGACAATATGAGTATGAGTATTCTCCTCTTTGGTCTTTTTACCCTAATATGGGTTTGGTGATATGACGATGGACTTACTTTTAAGATGTTTGTTTTAAATAAAATTCTTCTTGAACTTGCAAATTTTCAAATCTTTGGCAGTTTTATTTTTTTTTATAAATCGTGTTTAAATTAAACTTTGGAAAATCTAATCTTACACGAAAACGCTTGAATTTTCCAATATTCCACTCCCATATTATACAACGTTAAATTTTTATAAAATAAATGTGAAATTCTTATGACCACGGTTTTCTTTTATAACGAAATCCCTGTACACTTCATCAAGAATTGACTGCTTTTGGATTTTCTAGATGACAGCTAATTGAATTAGATTATAGGAGAGGCAAGTCTTTAACACGATAACATTGGTAATCAAATTTAATTATATACTTTGGTTTTACATTTATTTTAAACAACATCGAAGGTAACTCGAAAGAAGTTAACCTCTAGGTGGTAGTTTTGAGCTGTAGAATTATAATATTTGTGATTGGTGTTTTTAACCACTACAGTATAATATATTCTGTACTTTAGTTGTAATAAATTCTTATAAATAATAAATCGTAGCAATAACTACGATTTTTTGCGACGGAATTAGTCGCTTGGATGTGCACAGTGGAGTATTTGACTCAAAAGTTGGTAAAAATTATTTTCTCTAATTTTCTTATCCGAAAGCATTTAAGTGAGATATTTATGATAAAATAAAATTTTTTGAAAAGATATTCTTACAATAAAATAGCAAAAAATTATAAATATCTTTTCATTAACAAGAATTTGAAAATTTTAATTCAGGCAGATAAATTGCAAGCCTCTTAACCAAAATGGTCATCGAACTAGCTCCATCAGATTCTTCATCACCTTAAATTTTTGGAAGTTAGGATCAGTAGCCGGGTAATCGCATACAAATTACATTGCTCCTTTCGGAAGTTGGACCATGTAATAAAATCTTATGCACCATGGAATACATCGGATACCACGGAAAAAAATTAACTCATCATTTAACGGTTTGGAAAGTATAATTAGAAAATTTTTCTACTTTATGGCCAAAGGAAATAATTTCGAGAATAACTTGAAATCTGTCAATGAGAATTAAAAATCTTCCACATCCGTTCCAAATATCTTGGGGAGAGACCTAAACAACATTTGGGGAGGAGCAAACCACAATTTTCCAAATTTTTTTCTGCGGTTTTTTTTATAATAGTAAATAGAGTAGTCACTTTTTATATTTCATTAAGAAAAACACCCTGCAGTATGAAAAATTTTTGAATTTGTGTAACAAATACAAAAAGCAATTATTATTAAAGTTTATTTTCAAAATATCCTGTCAGCTATGTAACTAAAAAGAATAAAAAAATCAAATATGGTACTTTTAGGGGTTATTACAATCTATAATGAAAATAACCTTACTTTATGCAAAAATAATCTTTAAAATGTTTTTTGTTGTTGGCAGGTACACAGTGAAGTACACACTTATACTGCTAATGAATCTGGCTGAAATGCTATGAAAAGTTTAAAAAGTTTAAAAGTTTAAAAACTACTACATTACCGTAAACAAATATCATTTTCTAGAAAAACTTTTTTTTTTGGAAAAATGAACTTATTTACAACTTTTTGAGTAAAATACCCCACCGTGTGTCGCCTAGTTATTGTGTTTGTAACGAGGTAATTTTGATTTTGTGTTAGGTTCGATGCCTACATCAGTTGTTATAAACGAAGGTTTTTATCTCACTCGATAGTTATATAATAATAATAATTATTTGTTGAATAAAATATTTTAAAATTACAAGTTGAATGAAATCTGAAAATTTTCCAACTTACATTTTAGTCTATGGCCCCGTTGCGCATAAGTAATTTTGTCTTTTCAAGAACTCGTCAGTCAAACTATCCCTAAATAAATGAAAATAGATTAAAATCCATTAAAATTTAAATCACAAACTATATTGGAAATTTTTTTAAATAAAATTAATTGACATGTGTTTTGACAAACGCATATCGACATATTAGATTCTAAAGCTGAATGTCACCAGGTAAACAAAAAATTATTCAAAAAAATGTTTTATATTTCAAAAACACAAAATTTTCAAATTTTATTCAACTTGTAATTTTTTAAATATTTTATTCAACATATAATTTCACAAGTTAATAAACATTTACAATTATAATAATTATTATCACTGTTATTAATGTTACTGTTATCTTGAAATACATATGTTATTTAGTTCCTAAATATTTAATTCTTCTGTAGTTTTTTTTTGATTAATAATTTAGGTTACTATATTATGCTTATATGTATATTTGTACTACTATTAGTTTTTACTGTCTTCATATTTTGATTACATTGATTAAAATATTGCAATTATTGGTCAATTTCAACAGCGGAAGGTTGAAAGTAAAATAATTCAAGATTAATTCGGAAATTTGGTAAGGCAAGAAATTTAAATCACCGGATTGTTAAAATTAGTATCCGAAAACCCGCAACTTGACATTTTTTACTCTAAAGTAAACCCAAATCAAGTTAATATTCGTAAAAGTATTGCTTTTACTGGTTTAAATAACAATAAAATAATATAAGTTAGTTAGCATTTCGGTTTGTTCCCAATTATTTTTATAATAAAATCTTTGTCGATTGGCTTCGAAAAAGTAAAATCGTAATGAATTTATTATAAAATAATTATTAAAAATATAAGCATCTTCTACACGCTGATAAATACAAAAACGCAAATTGCATCGTATTTAATTCAAACAATTTAATTTAGAGCAATTTGTCTTTCAAGTTAAATTAAAATACAAAAATGAGTTTTTCTGTATTTTTTAATTGATTGTATTTAAACTATTAGCACAATTGTTGGTATAGTAATTATAAACAGCCTAAATAACTGCCATACCCGGCAATTCTTTTTTTAATTTTATTCCTTATTATATCCTACAATGTTACCGCTTTTGGTAAAAGCGATAAACTTGCTAGTAAATTAGAGGAATCAAAAACCAAACAAATTTTTACATCTGGTAAACTTTGTTTGTAATATATTTATGTTAACACAATTTTTTCGTACCTGCCAGAAAAGAGGATGTCAGGAAATTTTGATTTACAGATAATTTTCAAAATCGAATTTTATTGAAATACAATAAGAAAATTTGAACACCAGTGGCTTATTTCGAATGCAAAGATATTCTGAGACATTATTCTATTGCATACGGAAGTCTAGAAGAATAAACTTAAAACGATTTTCTTTTCTGAGTATAAAAGAAATAACAGTCAATACAACTTCGAATAAAAGTTTTAAAATTTTAGTAACAATTCATTTAATGGTATGCATATAGCATATTATGTGTATGTTTATAAATTAATATAAAAATATTAAATTAAATTTAAAAAAATATCCTTTAGTTTAGCATAGTCCACGTACACTTTACATTTATGATAAAAAATGTCCTGATTTTAAAAGTTACTTTAAAAAAGTTTTAATTTTTAAATACCCTCCGTAATATTCTTGAAAGTTATAGGTTGAAAATTGTTGATGAATGAAATTGGGAAAGCGTTTAACAATTTCGTATTACTTTGTAAAGACTTCTACTTTCAAGTTTCAGCACAAAAATCGATACGTTTTTATATCGTAAGTTATTTTGTGGTAAGAATGAAGGAAAAAGAAAAGATGCCGATATTTTCTCAATAGTACATATTTTCAAACAGCAGAAGTAACAAGTAGGTATAGTCCATATTTTATTTTAAATTAGAAACCATTTTCTCAATTGATTCCAAATTTATTAAAATATATGACCCAATATACTCTGGTAACTGACATTTAAATTAAAGAAGTAGGTAGATAGAATTTCTAAATCTACTAAATTTTGTAACTCGATATTCTTAGATATTTACGAAGTTGAAGTTTAATGAAAAATTTCTTATTGTGGAAAACTCAGTAGGTATATAACCATGTCTATCACGAAAAACGAAAAATTTGTTTTCTCTAAAGCACCCTAACTTGTTTTATTAATTTGGTAAACGACACGGAATACCACTTGTTTGCTGAAAGATCATTTATCTATTCTTTGCAGCGCTTCCTGAATAGTCAGTTTTGTACGCGATTCCATTTGTATCTAATATTAAAATAAACATAATAAATGTTATTTTAATACAAAAACGAAATACACGTAAGGAAAGCATGCAGTTGATTAAATTTGAGAGTTTTTGTTCAATTTTATAGAAATCTTATGTATTATGTAATTTTTGAATTTTTATCATGTAACAAAAAAAGGAAAAGAATTTTGTTTTTCTATATTTTTATAAAGAAAGATTTAATTAAAATTTAATAAAAAATATGAAATAGAAATTTTTAGGTATATGCAATGCTATAATATTGTATTTAATAATACAGTAGTTTATACTTAATGTATATTATAAGTTCTATATTTATTTAAATAATTATCTTGACAATTTTAAGAAACCAAATGAGTTAATTAAATTGTTTAAGTAAAGGTATATTATACAAAAGAAACGGTTACACCTCTTTAATATGTTACGTTTACAATGTTTTGTTTTTGACAACCATCATCGGATTTTTACTTTAACTTCTGAAAAGTTAATAGAAATTTTTTCTCCCAATAATTTCGAAGGTAAAAAAAATTTATAAGGTATGCAAAACCGAAATTGTATTAAAGAAAATAATAATAAATTATGATAATAATACAATAATATGCTAAAAATAAATTAAATATTTTATTAAATAATTTCCGAATAATGTTAGCGTCTTGATGTATACATAACGTGTATATATAAAAAAGTTTGACCTAATTGTACATTTAGATCGATTAACATCAATTAAGTGGTACTAATATAATATTAATAACATATTGTATACCTATGTAAGCAATGGGTTTAATGTAACGTTAACCAGGCGTAGAATTAACAATTCCAAAATAAAAATTTGGTTTAGTGTTGATTTTAAAAATTTTGAAATCTCAGAAATAAATATGTACGTATGTATTTCTGAAATTGTGGAAATATAAGATATTTTTAAAAATTGTATAAATATTTGATATTGTAAAATAGTAATATAAATGTCAAAATAATATGCAAGAAGGGAAACGAATGTAAAGCTTTTATTTGTGCACGAAAATTTTAACATATCTTGACGTGAATGATTTACTTATGTGAAATTTTTAAAATAAAAACCAACCATGTGTATGACTGGTTTTGACCAATAATAATCCAGTCTGAAATTTATACGCTGTTAAAGTGAACAAATTTGCAACATTGACTTTTAATATAAATCGTAGTTTCAAATTAATCGTCAAGTATTGGTTTTTCGAAATAACACTAGAATGTGAAAAATAGCGAGTAATCCGACTATTGAAGCCGGATTATTCTCTAAAGAAATAATGACTTGCTATACTATTGCTGAGCAACAAGCTTTAGAAAAAACAGCAGGATTATATTCACATTCGCATTATTTTATGAAATTACTACATATAATTATTATATTCGAAATAGACGTGAATAGAAAGCTACATTTCCATGAAATAATGTAAGAGCAAAAAATTATTGAATTTCGTTTTATTATATTAATTTATTGAACTAGAACATCAAGCTTAAAAGCAATTATTTAGTATTAACTTTGAAAATTAAGCCACCTACCTGTTATTCCTACGTCTTTTGAATAAAAAAAAATATGTTTCCATTTATCACCGATCATGAAGTTTTATTTTGTCTTTCAAATCCATTCTCAAGATAATATATCTACAAATAAGAATGAAAACGACAATTTTCACAGGAAAGCAGTCGTATAACAATGCCCCGGCATCTGTCATTTTTAAGTGATGGAAAAGTTTCTTTACGATATTTTTTACGTAATTACTTCATTCTGCTAATACCAGTTATTGGCAATGTTAGCTGCTTAGAACTGTCTGTTTTCTCTCTGTCCCTTATAACTAACTATTAACGTCAATTGATTAAAGCATTTTGTGGTTATGTACTTAACTATTGCCAAGTAAATATTTTACATAATATCATGTAACACGTAGAAAATATTCATATATTTACAAGTTAATGAACGTATGTATTTGTTCTGATTGAGAAATTTTATTTTGTGCAATTGCCACTTATCTTCCTGGCGATTTATGGCCTCCCCCTCACGTTTCTTTCAGGCTTGCTCGCTCTGCTGCTGCTATGTCAATAAAAAATCTTCGAGTTACAAAACTTCTTACTATACAGCATTTTTCTTAAATCTTACAATAATTTCTATTGGTACTAAAAAACAGTATAAAAATGAAATCACACCACGGATTGTTTCTGTCAACTTAGAGAATGAGCTTTTTCTTGACAATAATTTTTCCTGTGTAAATAAATCCAAGAGTTCTATAAAATGTCTTTATATCTTCATGTTATGGTACCAATAGAAAATCTATCTATATAGATAGGTTTTTTGATGTTCTACGTCTTCCGATTTCCTCTTTTTCAAGAGGGTATCTAGCATTTAATATCTCAAAGATGTTGCAAGCAATAAGTGAGAGAACTACCGGCTTTTCATACCTTCCGAAGCATGGAGGCCCTACAAAGTGAGCCTCTCCCCGGACTCGAACCGGAACGCCTCATGTTAGCAGTTAATCGCGCTAACAACCAGGCCAGTGACCGTCTCTTAGAAAATAATTATTATAAAAAATTATTAAGTTTAATTGCAAGTGTCGAAGCTCCGAGCAAGATCGGTGCATAAAAGCCTTGCAAACAAAGGCTTATGATCATAGCTAGATGATGTACCTCTTGAATACATTATTTTGTCACCGATTATTGTTTTTCATTATGATTAATATCGATCTCTCTAGTTTTCAGGCTATATTAATAATTAACATTAGAAAATTTCTACATTAGTTAAATTTTATTTTACAATAAACCATTTCATTGTTATTGTCACGATAACAAACAATAAATGTATTGTATTGAAATGTCACAATGATGTAGCACAACGCGTTAGTACAACTATTTCGGTATCCATTTTTGCATTTAGACTTTTCACTGTGATATTTTTTAACTTTTATTATAATCGTTACCACAAATTCATTACTTTAAAAAATATTATCTTTGTGAAATTCGATTGCGTGTCAACCCACACACGCATTGAAATAAATTATACTACAAAATTTACGTATCATAAACCGTGTTGCATTATAATGAAAAAAGTTTAATTAAAGTTCGTAGGGACTTAATTTTTTTTAAATAATGCAAAATTTTAAGCAGTACTCTGTTTTAATAATTTATGCATCTGTAATTATATAAATAAACCACCAATTTTATAAAAAAATCAAAAAAGTTAATACGTTTTTAATTCTAGAAAGTTAAAAATTTGTTAAATTACTATGTTATAGTATAGAGTTCCTACTGTAAAGTTTATTTCAATTGTTTGAGTATATTAAAATATGGATAATAGTTTATGTTTGATAATATTGTTATAGTAATTTTTAAACAAGTTTATATTTTACCTACAAGCAGGATAATTACAACGGCTTCCATTAGCATATAAATAATAAAGGCGTTGTTTATAGACCTAATTTTAGTAAACATTAAATAAATCGATGATTTTATATTTCAATGAAACATTTAAAGCAAATTTTATTTGGTATTAATAACATTAATCATGTAAAGGTGAAATGTATCTACCTAATTTATAATTAGTACAAAAAGTATTAAATAAAACTTACAAGGGGAGACCGGCAACTTCCCCTTACTGAATAGATTTATTTTTATTGTGCGTGTAGGTCTTGCATTGGACTTCAACAAGTGCAAGTGTAAGGGCACGCTTCTTTGCTAATTTTAAGAAAATTGAATTTGAATAATTATATATTACTGATGAACTGCATAAAAATTAAAATAAATTTGGTAAGTTGTTAATGGAATTGCGTAAGATTGCAAAAAGAAAAACCAAAAACATATGCAAAAGGTTGTGGGATCGCATCCAGCTCCTGCCAATATTTTTTTATGTATTTGATTATTAATTCCCCAGTATAATTTATGTCATTGTTCTCAAGAAAACCAAAGCTCTATAATAAACCCTACTCATGATCTGTAAACATTGAATGTTTACCTTTCAGTAGTGAGGCACTGGAGGTGTTCCACACCCCAGACCCCCGGTTTGTGCAGTTAATTTTTATTATAAATATATCTAGAAAATCTCTAGAAAACTAATTAATCCTAACTTTAACTAGTCACCTTAAGTAACTAATATTCCAATTAGCCCAAATTATAAACCAAAGTTGTCGAAACCGGGGGGTCTGGGGGGTGTGGAGCACCCCAGGAACACTCAAACTGTGATAGATAAATTTTCAAATTTATGGTTATCAGTATTAAGCGATAATGGTGAAAGTTTTCAGCACAAAAAATATAAAACAGTGACCAAGAATTAGGGGGGGGGATTATGAATTCTCCCCAGTATAATATGTCATCGTTCACAAGAAAACCAAAACGCTATAAAAAACCCTACTCATGATTTGTAAACATTGAATGTTTTACCTTTCAGCAGTGAGGCACTGGAGGGTGTTCCACACCCCCCAGACCCCCCGGTTTGTTCAGTTAATTTTTATTAGTAATAAATTGTAGACATCAGCATAACCGATCTAGAAAAAATCTCGAGAAAAACTAATTAATCCTAACTTTAACTAGTCACACTTAAGTAACTAATATTCCAATTAGCCCAAATTATAAACCAAATTTGTCGAAACCGGGGGGTCTGGGGGGTGTGGAACACCCTCCAGTGCCTCACTGCTAAAAGGTAAAACATTCAATGTTTACAGATTATGAGTAGAGTTTATTATAGCCCTTTTCTTGATTTCTTTTTTTTGATTTTCTTGAGAACGATAACATATTATACTGCGGGGGGGATTAATAATCAAATAAATAAAAAAAAATTGGCAGGAGTTGGATGCGATCCCAGTACCCTTTGCATCTGTTTTTATTTTTTTGCAATCTTACTCAATGCCATTAACAACTTACCAAATTTATGTTAATTTTTATGCAGTTCTTCAGTAATATATAATTATTCAAATTTAATTTTCTGAAAATTGCCAAAGAAGCGTGCCATTATACTTCCACCTGTTGAAGTCCAATACAAAACCTACACGCACAATAGAAATGAATCAATTCAGTGAGAGGAAGTTGCCGGTCTCCCCTTATTAAATCATTGTTTTTGCAAAGATTTGTAAGTACCAACTTAAACGATTTCAATAATTACTTTTGTTGAGAAAATCCTAAAACTTATATTAATTTATCATAACAGATTGATGCTTTATCGCTAATTAAATGTATGATGGGTTGAAATTACCAAAGAAGTAAAACCCTAGTTTTACTCAGCCCGGTCTACATTTAATTTTAAGTCTATTTCTCCAGCCATATTTGATCAAAAATTTGCGATGGGTGGAGCTGGCATTTCCGCAAGCCCCCAAATTAAATTGTAAGATATTTCGCGAACGGTACTAACACAAACATAAATAATTAATCGACAAATGTTTAAATTTAAATTCTATCTAAAATGCAAAATGGGTGAGTTGGAGAAATGGACCTTTTAATTTTAATAAGTAGGAACAATCCAGCCGCTGCAGCGATGCCGGAAACTTTCTGTATTGGTAAGTACACGGAGAATGTTCGTAGTCGTAATTTTTTGATTTATTCATAATCATATTCATCGGTACACTTTAAAGCATAACTCAATAATACTAGGTTAGACAACATATTCTTTTTGAGTTACAGACTACCCTCTTTATATGTATGGATAGAAGACCTCATCATATTTTTCTAGCACAAAAATGAATTATTTAAATATTAAAATGTGTAAATAATTAATGATAATGGATATCATAGCCGTTCGTAGTATTTACTTTAAAGAACGTTTTTATATCTGCTTAATCAAAATCAAATACAATTAAATTTGTAATATATTCATAATGCATTTTATAAAGCGGTGTTGTTTTCATAATTCTACTTTTTTCCATAATTTGCTTTATCAATAAAACAAATATGCATTTTAAATATTGTCACAATATTGAAATTTTACATAAAAATCTATTCTTTTATTCAGTTTAACCAGTAAATTTTTAAAATTTTAATTCAATCTGAAACACTTTTTATAAAATTTTTATACATTGTGACCCCAAAACCGCGGACAAACATGTTTTTCCTTTTTCGCAAAAATCACTGAACTTTTGTGAAAAATAATCTAGTAATCCGATTCTAAGAACTATGAAGAAAAAACCAAAAGAGCAAAACAATTAAACAATCAGTTTGTAAGTTACAAAATGTCAAAAATTCGCGCTGCAATTTTATCGTTATTTGAAGCTGGAAATCGTCAATGTGAAATAGTTTGATGCTTAAAATTTCTCGACAAACCGTTTCCGACGCCATCAAACGATTTAAAAAACTTGATAATATGGAAGACTGACCCGGAAGAGGAAAAAAATGTTTTGCCAATACTCGCCGGAATCGCAGTATTATCAAACTTTGGATTCAAAGAATCCGAGACTGTCAATGCGAAAAGTGACTCGTGAAACCGGAATCACTTAAGAGTCGGCTTGACGAATAGGTAAAAATGAACTTAAGAAGAAGCCTTATAAGCTGAGAAAAGCCCAAATCCTAACTGATGAAAACAAGCGAGTACGACTTTACCGATGCTCAAGAATGGGAAAATTTCGTTTTTTTTTCTTGAAATTATTATAAGTATAATTACACAATATCCAATTATATAAAACCCCGAATACTACAAAATCTATTTGACTAAAATTGAATATAACTAAAATGTTTAATTTTTAGCTTATAAAAGTTTTAAAAATTCCGTAAAATTTATTCCATTCAATTTTATTATTTACTCTGTAACTGTAGAACGACAACTGCAGTCTTATATGAATGGAATTTAATATTATACACGACTCTTGGTATGCTGTTTCGAGTTGCAGCAATTTAATGTTTATCCCATCCTCGCTGATTTCATTACTAGCATTGTGACTTTTAAGTAAAAATACGCATCAAAACTCCAGTCGTTCTTCATTATTATAAACGAGTTCTATAGAAATTATTCTAATGATTTATTTTTAATTTAAATAATTTGTATAATATTAAAACTGAATAAAATTATTTGAAAATTGAATTGAATATTCCAAGTACCTCAATAATAGAAAAAGTTAAAAGTATTACTTAATGGTGTTCTAAATTCAAAATACCGTTTCTTACTGCATCAAAGAAACCTTAAAATATAGGTATTGATTTTATCTCAGCACTACCAGTCCTACATGATTAATTAAACTTAAGAGAAAAGTTTTTTAACATAATTTAAACTGCAAATATAGTATAGTAGTTTTCAAATTGGTTTTATAACATTATTGTTTGGTATCAACAAAATTTATTCTGGATATAACATTTTATTCTAAAGAACTTATTGAGATATTTCATATTTCCTCCTTTTTCTTTTATTTTCGAAAAATTATTAAAACGGCCTCTCTTCATTAACTCACACCATAAATTTTTATATTTAATTGCTTTGTCTAACCTAAACACTTTGTATATTGCCCCAAGAAAGTTGTAAAATAAGTAAATTTAATTGAATTCTGAAATTTATTCAATTTTCTTATATTTATAAGACTATTACTTTTAAAACACTCTCTATACTCATGTGTTTTAAATAATATCCAAAGTTTGCGAAATATATGAGAACATGCATAAACTAATATTAGCATGCAAACTTATTCTTAAAAATGCAAAAAAAAAAAAATTCTTTAAAATTGATTTTGCCCCTAGTGTTTTTTTTTTAGTATAAGATTAAATGTAATAATTATATTTTATTATGAAATAAGTAATAGGTAAAGTGTGGGATGTGCCTTAAGTAGATTACATTTAACTCTGAACTCTACAATCCATAAACTAAAGTATTCGCTGGCGATATTCAAATAGATATTTAAAATTAACAACCCTTAGAACGCTGATCACGTTCTTTTTGTTGATATCAATAAATAGACGTACTTTGTAAGTGCAATGAGTTGTTGTTAGTCTTAATTTATTCATCATAGACGGAAGCTATGTCACCAGATTTAATGTAATTGTTAATTAGATAAATAATTGTTAACCCAACTGACATTTTTCTGAAAGAACCACAAATCTTGTGATAGTAAATACGTCGTTGCATACAATTGCTCAACGATGATTTATATATAATTCTTTGTAAGTCATACACTTGTAGATTTTTTATAATGCAATATTGACGATTTAAAGTAACTTGAATGTAAGTAAATAAATTCTATTTCCTTGCTTTTATTTTTATTATTGCTAACTTTTCTTACTTGAATTTTTGCAGAAAACGATCGATTGACCAAATTTTCGTGTGCCGAAATTTAATGCACGTAGATAACTTTCCCAAAATTGCATGAATTTTCGTTAATTTCAAACTAATGATATTCGGGTATTTTTTTGCCTGATTGCCTTGATTAATTTCTTCAAGATATAAATAATTTTAATTTCACGTAAGTATTAATCTCCTTTTTTTTCGCTTTATTGACTGATTTAGGTATTGATAAAATGATTGACTTCAATTATTTCTGCAATCAATAAGCATTGATTTATTTAAATGCCAAATATTTTAAATGCCAACTTTTAAATTTACTGACTCGAATTGAATTTGTATAATGTTTTATTTTCAAAATAAATAATTATCTTTTCATATAGATTCAAAATTTGCTCGGTCTTTCCTTTGAAAAATTCCACAAAAGTTTCTACAGGGCCAGTAGGCATTTAGTGTAATTGTAAGTTTTATTAAGAAAAGATTAATTTTCAATATTTATCATTTTGAGCTGAAAAACCTAGCGCAATGTATATTTGGCATTCCAATTGATTCCATTACATTATAGATTATTATTATTATTCTTGATATTGACTAAAGCGTTTAATAATTTAATAGATATTATTGCACAAAATTCAAGCTAAGAAAACATATTCACCACGTATTTACTTCTTATACAATAACAAATTTGAATTGTTGCGAATTTATTTGTTTGCTGAATTTATACCGCACTGTGTACTCGTACGTTTCCAATTCAGCGTAAATGTACCGGCTGTTCGACAGTTATCATCCATTCTCATTGATTGCTTCGACACTGGTAAAGTTTGATTTTCCATTTTGAATTTATTATAAAGTGGAGTAATATCTAGTTCATGCAAGTAGTTAATCAGACTTAATTAATTTCCTTCCATGTGAACAGCTAGTAAGCAAATTGGTTTTGCGTTAAAAATTGATTGCTTATTTGATTATATTTTATGGTGGTTCAATGTGGGCCAGGTTTTCCTTTTGAAATACGTTTAAATTAGTTGGGAATTTGTAATGATATTTCCATCAGAATATTAAAGATAGATTTATCATAAAATTATAACAATACCCAACAAGTTTACCTAATTAAAGCCAAAAAAAGAACAAGTTTAATATTTTTATAAACGATGTTCAAAAGATCAGGAGCAGTTTTAATGTACAATATTTAAAAAACAAAATTTTTAATTAATAAAATAGATTAAGCTGTTTTGAGAAGTTTTTGTTTCTATGATGTAGTAGTTTCTGGATGCGGATAAGGTGCTTGGGATACACTTAACAATGCTAGTAAGTGTTACGTGGTAAGGTTTATCAAATTGTTTCGCCAATAGTTTTTTTACGTACGCATTAATTGATGGTCAACAGTATTAAAAAATTTTAATACCACATAATTTACATTGGCAAGGAATTAAAGACAATGCGAGGCTTTATCAATGCCTGATAAGTTTCAAATATTGGTTAGGTTTAATTTTGATTATGTACATATTACTTATTACATATTGGGTTGTCATATGACGCGATAATATTGTAATTTATTGGAAACTGTTCAAAATATCTTGCTTCAAATTACTAGTTAAATAATTAAATACCGAGCGTATAGCCCATGCATGCTGTGGTGTGTTGCCTACTTTACACAAGCCTAGTCAAGAGCAATATCTAATTTAATATTTCTGTACCTGTTTAGTAACAAGTAATATAATTGTAGCGAACTTCTACGGGAAGTTTGCTCTTACGTTTCACGTAGGACAAAGTTAGGCTCCCTGTTTGTGGTTAATTTTGGCTCTTACAAAATATTGTTTCAATTCCCCCTGAAAACAATAAACAGTATAGAGATTATAATATATCGATTTGTTTGGTTGTAATTTGAATAATTTTACAAAATATAAATTTATTGTAAGGTAATTGAAGTTTAGTGCAATATCAGAAGGATGTATACCTACAGCAAGATCAGTAGAGAGAAAGAGAAAACTGAAATAGCAATTTTTTGCTGCAATGTTGGAAACTGTATATAATGTGCCAGGATTATGAGGTAAATATACATATAATACATATCATCATGTAATATAATGTCAAATTTTAAATATTTTATTTTAATATAATCTCTTCGTAATTCAATGTACTTACTACGACATCGAACTTACAAGACCTCTAAATAGAGATTCCCTATCATTTATTTTATATTTCAATACTTTTATATACTATAATACAACTTTTCAAACGAGAAGGTTAGCTGTAAAGAAGACAGTAGTGGGCTCATCTTAAAGTACTGCAGAGCTGCAGAACCACCGAAAATAAGAATAAATGTAACAATTATAAATTACTAGTTGGATACCCGGCTTCGCCTGGGGTCTCATTAAAAGGTGGAACTCTGCCTTTGTCTGAAGTACTTTACTTTAGGCTCTTGGACTTAAAAAAAATTTAAATGGGTAGACTGAATAATTATTCAGCAAACTTCGTACCGCCTTAGAATTAATAATAATGTTGTGTTAAGTTATTAGGTGATTCTTAATCTTATAAATTTTATTTTAATATAAAAAAGTTAATAAAAGTTCAAAATGGAACTAATTCACGTACAGCAAAGCAACCATGTGCTGAATGGGTTGCACTCGCGTCAATTATCTTCATTGAAGGACCTTGCGATACACTATATTTTTGGTTTTATTGTTAGGGGCGAGAATGAATAAAGCGGATGGTTTGCCTACACGTGAACATGCTACGTACAATTGACCATGAGAAAATCAACTACTTTCTATATTCAGTCCACAAACATTCAAGGATTGGCCTTGCGATTTGTTTATCGTCATGGCGAATGCAAGACGAATCGGATATTGAATTCGTTTAAATTCGAATGGCATATCGGTTGGTATCATCGGAATTCTCGGAATGAGAACTTCCTCACCCTTAAATTTTCCCTTAAGTATCGTTGCGTGAATTATATTGCCCATGAGTTTTTTCACCACCAAACGCGTTCCGTTACATAGCTTTGGTTGGTTCAGATTTCTAAGCATGATGACAACCGAGCCAACTTTTAGTAGTAAATTGTGCGGTGGTAAGCCAGGCACATCCAGTGAGTTTAGAAATTCAGTGGGATAGTTAGTTGCTTCGTCTTCGTTTGTTACACTGTCAATAGATTTGAAGGAATGCAGTGGACCAACAATTTGATTTTGAATTATTATGTTTAAGTCATCTACATCCTTGTTCTTTGCTGCTAAAATTGCTCGTTCACTCAACCAATTGTAATTTTGTGGTTAGCAATGATATCCGGGAACACTTTACTAATTAGCTCGTTCTTCGTTGAGACAAAATTGCAAAATTCGGCGGAAACGAAATCAATCCGCTCGATTCGTCGACAGGAATACGGCCATTACCGATATCCAGCAATTGTTTAGAGAACTTTTCGGCAGAAGGATCATTTAGCAATGCAACTCGCATGTTTGTCGTCAGCTCAAGTTTTTACATAGCGCCACAGAGTCGATGATTTGAGGCAAGCGTTTATTTCATCCGCAGCGGTCGATCTTGGACAAAGGCAGAGTTTCACCTTTTTAATGAGACCCCGGGCGAAGCGGGGTCTTTGCATTACGGCTTCGTTGTGAAGGATTCGATCTTCTTGCTCGCGGCATTGTAGAGATTAGATTACATTAATTTCCATGTCCATGACTGACTGACTGACTCTTTAATATCTGCCGGTTGTGTCATGTACCAACCTTTAGATATTAAATATTCACCAATCACCGTTCACCATACCTAATCCGTTATGCTTTATTTACATATACACTGTATAAAACATTATTACACTAAATTAATACAGGACCGTATTTACATATAATCATGAAAATCGGTTCAGCCGTTCTCGAGTTATAAATGGTGTAACTAAACACAATTTTGCGACTTCGGACATCTTTTCTTTTTTAGTTTATAGATATGATGATATATATAATTATTTATATATATAATAAATTGTAGTTGGTACATAGGGATTATCGGTTTAACAAAATCCATAACGTGATAATACAGCCTCTTGTTGAGAAAGCTTAAACAACCTCATTTTGACGTGAATACGTCTTTAAAATCGGTAACGTGTAACGAAAAGTGTAACGGATGGGTGGTGTCCGGATGTCCGGACTAAATAAAGTCGGTAGCATGTTGATAAATTTAATATAAACATGTAACGAAAAGTGTAACGGATGGTGGGTGGTGTCCGGATGTCCGGACTAAATAAAGTCGGTAGCATGTTGATAAATTTAAAAGAAACATGTAACGAAAAGTGTAACGGATGGTGGGTGGTGTCCGGATGTCCGGACTAAATAAAGTTGGTAGCATGTTGATAAATTTAATATAAACATGTAACGAAAAGTGTAACGGATGGTGGGTGGTGTCCGGATGTCCGGACTATTTTAAAGAAATTAATGCTTATAAAATTTTCTTCTTTGATAAAATCCTCTTAATACCTTTGAATAGCAATAGCTTGTGTTTGAAGTTGGAAGAATATCTCGATTCGACTATTTCATTGGTCGAAAAATTTTTCTTTTGGGTTGGTATAATAAATGAACAAACCAATCAGAAGCGCAAAGGACACAAACACACACACACACACTGAGAAATATATAATAGAAGAATTGTTATCGTTAGCATAAGTAATTGTATTTCAGTTACCATTTACTGAGGCAGTTAAATAAATACTTAAATAAATATAAATCAAAAACCCGTTAGCGAAATCGCTATTTAGCATACTACTCGTTTTCCATAATTTTACAGCAAGTTTTCCAACGAGAAATCATCGAGAAATGATGCTGTTTGATAGACATCGCATGTAATATGACAAAACTCTAGTTGCGAAGCAATGCATTACGATGAGTAGCTCATTAAACATAAAATGGCAGATGTGAGTTTCATTTTGCTACGTTACATTGGGAACTATGATTTTTATGCTCTTAATGGTAAATATTATGTATTTCCCAGCTCTTCTTTTTTGTTTAACACAAATTAATAAATTAAAATTTAAAAATTAACTGACTATTCGACAAAAATAATGTCGATAACAATTCAAGAGTTTTATTAGCTGTGCTATTGATTAATGATTAAAAATTGTAAAAACGAATTTAATTAATGAAATCTAAATTGGAAACACTTGTCGGAATAATATTAAAAGAATACCACTAATCGGGAAAACTGCTAAGTACCATTAATAGCAATAAAATTTAATGGAAATGTAGGAATTGTTATATTCTAACAACAAAGAACGACACTATTATGGTTATTTGGGTTACTTTTATGTATATACAATAAATTGATCTATTATTAATTGCTTTTATGGTTCTATTGGCAAATTGGTAATTAATTTTATTGATTTATTTATTTCATACCGATATTTAATCTCAAATACCATATAACAATTAATTATGTATTTCTAACATATTTCTTATTTATATTACTAAAAGCAGTTAGACTGCCGCTTTTACAAACCTAAATATAATAATAAAATATTTAAAACAATCATTATGACAGGTATATAAACTATATAAAATAAACCGCTGTTGTATTCGCAACCCTCACTTCTTCTAGCAAAGCATCTCGTATTGTTTATTCATTTAGTATACCGACCTAAACATAATAATGTATGTAACGGTAACAATCCTCATTTTGCGAAGCCGAAGGAGCATAATAATGAAATTTCACTATTACGCATGCATGTGAAGGGATTAGCCGAAAAAATCAAAATAATTTTAAAACATTAGATAAAAATTAACGTCTTATTTTTCTCTCGCCTCTAATTTAAAAAATTCTGGATTAATGGAATTCTTTTGAATTGTTCACGAGCTACCATAATGAAACCTATAAATTTTAGGTTAACACAATTTGTGCATTACTTCGGCAGTGCATCGATTTTTTAAGACTTGAACCATTTATGGAAACCCCTTTAGTATAAAACTACATTTTGCCCGGAACAGATCTGAACTGCACCGACAAGAGTTGGCCTAATTCCGATCTGTGCTGCTCAGACACCTGTTCCGACTTTTGGAAACTCTAGAAATTATTCGGCGTGAGGAGACCTCATAAACAAATACGTTGTTGTGGTTGCAATTATTGCAACTCATCATCTTATATAGAAAATTTGTGTTACAAAAAAAAGAAGAATTATCTGCTAATCTTACAGATTATGAAAAACCGGGAAGAAAACAAAAATTATAAATTAAAATTAAAAATTATTACATAGTAATATTATTTAATTGTAAACCAGAAAGGTAGCTGTATAGAACCTTGTTTAATAATTACATTGAACGTAAAGTTACTTTGGATGTCCTTAAATTAGTAATTTTCCCAATTCAGCATGAAAGAATAGCAGAAAAGAAAAAATTTAGTTTGGATTGCTTTTTGACCTAAAAAGAGTTTTAGAATATTTTTTCAATTTCACTAAAATCTTTTTCAGTTCCTGTGATTGCAAATTTCTAAAATCTAGAAAAATTATTGTGCAAGAAAATTTGAAAAAGTATCTTGTAAGTTGTAAATTTATTTTAAAAAATAAGCGCGAAGGTGTCTACTTTTATGTGGGTACATTGAAAAAAGTTTGGAAATTAATGAAAATTTCCAAAAAATACTACTTAACTACTTAGAGAATAACTTTTAAAAACTCTAGAAATAAACTTAAGAATTTATAAAAGTCAGATTTGATGTACCAAGACCAATGGAACTATAAATTATTACTATCATGTATCTTTTAATCTAAGCACTGGGAATGGTTTGCTTATGGTATGTAGTCTGAAGACCTAAACATTTTATGCCGCAATTTGTAACTGTGTAAGCAATAATTATTTCTGTGCAAATAATTGTAAAATTTGTCGCATGGGTAAAGCATAAAATAACTTAGGCTTCGTTTTAATTGTACCAGAGGAATTTAGGTTTTAAAATCTTGTTGTTAACTTACATTACCGAAACAATTACTTTCAAAAAAATTAAATTAACAATATAACAACTTTATATTAAAATAATTTAATTTACATCTAAATCTAAATCTAAATATTAACCCCTGAAATTAATATTAGATTCAAATTTTGATTAAAACAATTCGTGAGCTTTCAGCAATGGTTACTGCTGTCATCATACGTTTAATGATATCAGCAGTAACCATTGCTGAAATCTGACAAATAATTTCGTTTTATTGTTTATTTAACCTATTAATTTTGAAAATTTTAGTTTAATATCTAAATATTTTATAGTTCTTGATAAATCTGCATGACCAACGACGCAAGACCTCAGTTCTAGTAGGTGTAAGTTGTAGGTATGTACAAAATTATTATTTAGTATTAGAAACCACTGTAATAAATATTTGAACAATTAATTTGTTATACATACAACAACTATTCGGCTAATTTTACTAGGATCAAATTTCTGAAAACCGAATATTTGCATAAAACTTTGTTTTCGTGTAACTATTAAAAGCTTTTATTTGATGTATACCTACAATAAATTATGGAGGGTTATTTTCAAATGCCCGTTTTGTTAATTTACCAAAAACACTCTTTGTTATTAAAAGAAATTTAAATTTAATTCAGTAAAGTTATAAATTGTACATTTTGATAAGAATTTTATTATCCAGGAAAAAATCTCTTTCTTGAAGGAATAAGCATAAATGTACATAAAATAATTACTCTTTCAACTCGGACGTCTTTAATTACAAAAATTTTAATTTTCAATTTGCATTTAAATTTTTTAAATTTAAGTTTTAGAATGTATTTTCTTTTTCTATTAAATTGTGATTTTGCACCTTGGCTAATCAATTCGACGATATTACTTCGTGTTTTTTTGGCGTGGTTAATTAAAACTGCATTCTTCTTGCACCAGTTTAATCTAAACTCAAGATTAAAACACTCGTACCAGAAGAGTGCAATTGCTTAACCTAGTCCTTTAAGACACCCATAAAAGTACTTCATAAACAGTTTCAAATTAAAACTAGTATTTTTTGTGTAAGCAATGATATAATTACACCAAGGGAGCTGAAAGATCTAGAAAATGTTTCTACTTAATTGCCTTTGAAAACGTGGAGTTTTCGATTATATTTTGATGAAATTGCAAACTAAAACTAGTGGATTTTATATAAATAAAAAGAAAGTGCCAATATCATTTGGCAGTAAAAAGGGCATAAATTCAAATATTTCATTAACTTGCAAAAGATTATAAATAGCTAAAAAATATTTTCTATTTGTATGAGGGCATTTTAAGCAAGGCTGTCAAAAAGGATAAGTAAGAGCAAGTAAAATTCACTCTTCATACATTTTTAATATTTCTACGGTTGAATGTTTACTACTCAAGAAGTTTGAAACTTTTGGAATCCGATAAAACCACCGCTTAAAGCAGTATTATTCTACCCTCATTCTTTACATAACTCTTTAACACATTTATTGTTTCTTTGTACGCAAAATTTATTAATTATACAAAATGCTAAAATATAAATTTACTAATATCAAAATTCACAGTGCGACGAAGTTTAGCCGAATTAAAGGTTTCTAAAGTCTGTGACTTGGAGACTTGTGACAACTAACAGTGATTACATTAAATTAATTGTGTCCATCATTGTCTTCTATGTCTGTAGTGATTTAAAATGATTTTATATACCGGGCATAACAATTTACTGTTGAACCTTTTCACTAAACACAGTTTCCCAAACGTAAATAAAATATTTGAACTATTACAATAAAGTAATAATTTTCATATTTCAAACATTCGTTCAAATAAGATTCAATCAATCTTGCAGGTGACCCTCCCATTCCTCATTAGTTACTGCTTCAGAGGCAACTAAATTTAACCAAGTTTAAAGTCAAAATCACTATCACTAGTTGAAATGCCACTCATTTTTGCACAAATAATTTGTTTTTGATACCCAAAGTTATTAATGTATTTCACACCAAAGAATAAATGGAACTAAGTAAAAATAATATTTCTTTCCTGCAAAAGCTGTGCTTTATGTAGGTACTTCTTACGGGGAGGTAATGCACAGTTGGAAATTTTTAAAAACAGATTTTGTTTTAGTATATTTTTGGTAAGTACAACATTTGGAAAATATTCTTTGAATATTTCAGGTAAAACAATTAAATTTTGCGGAAGTTTTATTAGTTCAAAGAAGGCACCGCTCAAACCGAAAGTAAGCTGCCTGATTCACAACATCTGGGAATTCTTTCAGTAACCATTATTTATTTTTATAAGCCCTAACGGTTAATTTTTTTTAAATAACACGGTTTGTTATGTTTTTTTAAATTAGCATACAATGTATCAACATTGTTGTACTATTACTTTCCTTTAATTTTTGATTATTTGTGTTTTTGAAATTTTAATTTAATGAGAACAGTTTTATTTAATTTTTTGTTAGTGTGTTTTCTTTAAATTATTTTATAAACTATCTATGCAGTAAGACGTTCGAACAATAATAATCTTCGGGATTATATTAATATAATTATACCTATATTTATTAATAATAATATATAATTATTATTATTAATAAATTATAATATATAAATAATAATATATATTGTCATGTTATCAACTTAAAAACTAAGATAAATAACCTTAATAAAGTAAATTGCATCTTCCGGTTAAAACCCGCAGCTTCGATAGATAAAGTGTAACCTCGGATGGAACTTTTGTTGTAACGGGTTGTTAATATTTGGCATGTAGCATTAATACTACTTAGGTACTTAAAGAATAGCTTTCAAAAACTCTAGAAATAAACTAAAGTCAGATTTGATATACCAAGACCAATAGAACTATAATTATTTCTATCATGTATCTTTTAATCTAAGCAGTGGGAATGGTTTGCTTATGGTATGTAGTCTGAAAACCTAAACATTTTAGTAGCATTTTATGCCGCAATTTGTAACTGTGTAAGCAATAATTATTTCTGTGCAAATAATTGTGAAATTTGTCGCATGGGTAAAGCATAAAATAACTTGGGCTTCGTTTTAATTGTAACAGAAGAATTTAGGTTTTAAAATCTTGTTGTTAACTTACATTACTGAAACAATTACTTTCAAAAAAATTAAATTAACAATATAACAACTTTATATTAAAATAATTTGATTCGCATCTAAATCTAAATCTAAATATTAACCTCTGAAATTAATATTAAATTTAAATTTTGATTAAAACAATTCGTAAGCTTTCAGCAATGGTTACTGCTGTCATCAGACGTTTAATGATGTCAGCAGTAACCATTGCTGAAATCTCACACATAATTTTGTTTTATTGTTTATTTAACCTATTAATTTTAAAAATTTTAGTTTAATATCTAAATATTTTATAGTTCTTGATAAATCTGCATGACCAACAACGCAAGACCTCAGTTCTAGTAGGTGTAAGTTGTAGGTATGTACAAAAATTATTATTTAGTATTACAGAAACCACTGTAATAAATATTTGAACAATTAATTTGCTTATACATACAACAACTATTTGGCTAATTTTACTAGGATCAAATTTCTGAAAACCGAATATTTGCATAAAACTTTGTTTTCGTGCTTAACTATTAAAAGCTTTTATTTGATGTATACCTACAATAAATTATGGAGGTAGTTATTTTCAAATGCCCTGTTTTGTTAATTTACCAAAAACACACTTTATTATTAAAAGAAATTTAAATTTAATTCAGTAAAGTTCTAAATTGTACATTTTTGATAAAAATTTTTATTATCCAGGGGAAAAAATCTCTTTCTTGAAGGAATAAGCATAAATGTACATAAAATAATTACTCTTTCAACTCGGACGTCTTTAATTACAAAAATTTTAATTTTCAATTTGCATTTAAATTTTTTTTTAAATTCTATGTTTTTAGAATGTATTTTTCTTTTTATTAAATTGTGATTTTGCACCTTGGCTAATCAATTCGACGATATTACTTCGTGTTTTTTTGGCGTGGTTAATTAAAACTGCATTCTTCTTGCACCAGTTTAATCTAAACTCAAGATTAAAACACTCGTACGAGAAGAGTGCAATTTTGCTTAACCCTTAGTCCTTTAAGACACCCATAAAAGTACTTCGTTCGCAAACAGTTTCAAATTAAAACTAGTATTTTTTGTGTAAGCAATGATATAATTACACCAAGGGAGCTGAAAGATCTAGAAAATGTTTCTACTTAATTGCTTTTTTTCGATTATATTTTGGTAAAATTGCAAACTAAAACTAGTGGATTTTATATAAATAAAAAGAAAGTGCCAATATTATTTGGCAGTAAAAAAGAGCATAAATTCAAATATTTTATTAACTTGCAAAAGATTATAAATAGCTAAAAAATATTTTTCTATTTGTATGAGGGTATTTTAAGCAAGGCTGTCAAAAAGGATAAGTAAGTAAAATTCACTCTTCATACATTTTTAATATTTCTACGGTTGAATGTTTACTACTCAAGAAGTTTGAAACTTTTGGAATCCGATAAAACCGCCGCTTAAAGCAGTATTATTCTACCCTCATTCTTTACATAACTCTTTAACACATTTATTGTTTCTTTGTACGCAAAATTTATTAATTATACAAAATGCTGAAATATAAATTTACTAATATCAAAATACACAGTGCGACGAAGTTTAGCCGAATTAAAAAGGTTTCTAAAGTCTGTGACTTGGAGACTTGTGACAACTAACAGTAATTACATTAAATTAATCGTGTTCATCATTGTCTTCCATGTCTGTAGTGTGCATTTAAAATGATTTTATATACCGGGCATAAACAATTTACTGTTGAACCTTTTCACTAAACACAGTTGCCCAAACGGAAATAAAAATATTTGAACTATTATAATAAAGTAATAATTTTATATTTCAAACATTCGCTCAAATAAGATTCAGTTGTCAATCTTGCAGGTGACCCACCCCCCTTCAGTCAAATTACGGAGAGAGATTTTTAGCAACCATTATTTTTTCACGATCGGTTTGTTAACACGTTAAAATTTCTAGTTGTAAATTTTTTTCAATTTTTTATATTTTTAGTGACCTTAAGTCACGATTTGTCAAATGGCAACTTGACCGATTATTGCTTTATGTGCTGGTGCTTTCATTAAAATTTTTACGATAAATTTAATAATTAAGAATAAAAATAAGCAATAGATTCTAATAAATAGAGATACAATTTTATTTGTAAGCGAAGTAAACTAAAAGCCAAATAATTCACACTTTTCTCCTTTCTATCAGTCTGTCTCATATTTTATTTGGGTATTTCAAGCTATATTGCTGTAACTGCATATTCAATGTCATGGCTGGAGGGTTCTTGGACATTTTATTATTATATTGCACACTTTACATGTATTGCTTCTTCGTAAAAGAAAATATAGAAAATATAATAACAGATACTACTATTGAAAAATAGTATTGTATGTTATTTGATCAAGTACAAGAATGAAACTTTTCCTGACGAGTGACAAGTGTACAACACCGAATAACACATACTACTTTTCTTTTAAGCATAAAAAATATTTACTAAATACCTACTCTGTACTATTTAATTAAACGTTCAATAGACACAGGCGTATTTGGATTTCGAACCCGAACCGTAGTGGACGTTTCCCAACATGCCGCTCTGCTGGTCCGAAGAGTATTGCCATTTACTATTATAACAGGAATTTGTAACTTCCGCCATTCCTGTTAAGTTTAGTCCCCTTGAATTTTGTTAAGTTTACATGTAAGGTGAAAGAAAAGTTGGCACTATGTTTTCTTCTGAGATAAGCCCGCTATTTGATAAAAAGGGCAGTGCTCGACCGACATCTTAAGAGCGCTCACGTAGTTAATTTTAATTTGGTGCAAATTTTCGTGTTAAACCTACTGTGATTATTTCATCCTCCATATCACAGGTAAATTACATTCAACTTTGTTTCTCCGATTCTTACCACTTATTTTTAGTGGGTTTTAATGCCAGGTTAAAGAATCTGTTTGGTTGCATTTTCACCGCACATTTTAGTTGAATTTTTGCAATGTCGTCCAGACGTTATCTTTGCTGACCGTTACACCTGGATAGATAAGGAAAATTTAGCCCACCGATAAAAGTCGACCTTCGTCAATTAATTTCTACATTGGAGCTGGTTTAGGAAAATTATTTTTCATATTTCCTTGGATTTTGGACTGTTGCGTTTTTTTGGATAATGGGGTCCTTGCATTATTTTGGGACGATGGTATCATTTGAAGATTTGTGAGAGCGTCTGTTATGCTCCAGTCAAGATGCCAGTTGTTCTTTGGCAGGCCCTTATTTTTTTCCACGATGGCAGCGGTTCCTTCCATGTTTTCCCCTCCGTTTGAAGTTGGACGAAGCGTTGTAACGAACCATTACTATGAATTTGTGTAGTTTGTTATTCAATTTTCAACATTGGTGGTTGACGTTGTCGACCTGAAGTTATGTTTAATCCATTCTTGTGTCTTTATTTGATTTTAGTAAACTTCCGGAGATAACCTGATGTAGGACGATGACGTGATTTACTCGGAAATTGAAGGTAACCCGAAATGGAAGGTATTTTAAAGATTCGATCCATCATTTTGGAAGTCTCTAGGTAAGTGAGCTATGTCATAAGATTCGGGATGTGTGTTTTAACTGCGCTTCAGGTGGGACTTTTGATTTAACGTCAACGATTTTCACAACAAGAATTCAATTGTTGAACAATTCATAGTAATGGGGAGTCGACTTGAACCACCACTAGCCTTCAGCTGGTGTGGTTGTATTTTGCTTTAAGAAGTTTACCCCTCAGGTAAACTTACTTATTTAACCCTTGTTTTTTCATTATTTTAGCCTGTAGCCTTTAGCTACTTGCTAATGTTACTTGCTTTGTTTTTTTATTTTTCATTATGTGTTTGTTCTGATAAGGAATTGAAAATAAATGTCACACCAACTGTTTACTATCTTTGCTTTTGTTAAATTAAACAATTCTTCCCTTCTTATAAGTTTTATTTACCTTAGCTGGCGCCCTATTAACATCATTTTTCCTCATACTGAGCAATGCATTTTAGTTACGAACCACCCCCTCGCATACCGGCTAAATACTTAAATGTATATGAATTAGCTGACCGTTAATAACAGCTACGGTCAATCAAGCGGCTAGTGTGGCAAAATTAAAATTTCTGCAATTATTGTTACACTATTTTTAAACCAAACTATGATATGAAACACAGCCTTTTCGGATTAATGGCAAAAAAGTTTGTTCGAATTACATAAAGTATGACAGAAAGTCAAGTTTTTTTAACTTTTAAAGAAAAACTACTTTCTTGAAGAAGTTTCAAGTTAAACATGTTTATTTTTAATGCTGAAATGATATTGTGAGTACTTTTGATTAAAATAGCCAAAGTGATGTTAATTTAAAATTTAAATTTAATTGATTTGTTCGGTATAGATATAAATCCAAATGGAGTGGAAAATTCAATTTACACTTGAATTTGTTTACATATTATGAGTGATGCTTTAGAATATGGATACTAAAATTTTACATCAACTGGTATCTTCTGTCAACGTCAAAGGTATAAATGAACCTAAAAATGGTGGAAACCAAACTCGTCCAATCTGCCCTAATTTGTAACCTACAAATTCAGATGTTAGTCAAAGCTAATTATTTACAAAAAGTTCAACAAAATTTTAGAAAAAATGAATCAAAAAATATAAACATGTTATTCTTATTTTAATTTTTAGTTTTAAAATAGAATTATACAATCCATTAAATATTTATTTATTTTATTATGAACAAACAACCCATTTTTAGTGATGATTTTAAATTTATTTAGAATTATACAAAATGTTGTGTTTTTTACTATTTACTTCAACAATATTTATGTTCAAACTACAAATATGTAACATCAAAGAGTAGTATTTTAAATATTTCAACATGTTATCTTCTAATCAGAAATAGAGTTTGATGTAAAAGATTATACGTCGGTTTTTTAAATTTAAAACCAAAATTACGCCTCAAGAAATGTATTCAAAAGTTTTCTGTATTTTGTTTTATCTAAATTAGCAACCTTGCGGCAGTATAATCAGTACCTCGCAATATAAAAAGGTAGCGCAAATGAATTTATAAAAATGCTACAACTGCAAAATCTAAAAGAGAAATACGTAAAAAATGTGCTAAATTCTTGTACGCAATTTTAATTTACTCGAATTTGAATTTACGCGAAATAGTTTTTATATACTCATATTGTAAGATTCATCCCCGTTAACTCAAGTGAGCCCTTTGCGAATCTGCTGTCATAAGGATAATTTTATTTTAGGCATTTATAAAGCCTTTAATTACATGTTCACATAATATCCTGCATGTAATTGTTCTTAAAACAAATTTATTTTTCATGATCTAAGATTGATTCTCGAAAATAATCACAGATCATCTGAAGATTTGTGAATCCCGTGGGATTTATTAATCAGATTAGTGACATATTAACCATATCGTAGCAATTAATTATCCGTCTTTCGAGAATTAGTCCTAATCAAGTCCCGACCCTCGACTATTAGTTTGGCTAATAGTAGTATTTGATACACTGCAGTTTTATCCTCTCGTACCTTCAACTAATAAGTGGGTCACCCAAAACTGAATATTTACTATTAAGAATTCAATTATTTCCATTTCAAAATTTACAGATAATTATGTCGTAAGTTCATATTATATTGCCAGTACGAAACATAATATGATTTTATTACAGTATGTAACAACGTAACATGCATACCGAACTTGTTCTTCATTAAATCATAATTATGAACTTAGGCATGTTTGGGGTAGTGTAACTGAAAAGGACTTTATATTCGAGATATAAAATGCGTATATAATACTAATTTTACATACTACAAACGTAGTACGTAATTAAATCATATATTTTTTACAATGTATGCGTTATCTACACTTTTGTTAGGACTTGTAATAATTATTACAGCACTACCTGGCTATTATTCTGATATGTAAATTTTTTTATTATATATTTTCACAATAGAAGGAGAAAAATGAAAAAGATTGTACAGGTGGATAATCTTAAACTACATCAATCAAATTTTAAAATAATTTTGTAACTTTATGATTTTTTTTAATATTTATTTTTGCAGATTCCTCAGCTTTATGCCGTACAAAGTAAGACATATAATTTATATTTTACGGTTTTATTAGTTCTAATTTATTTCCTTAGAAGTAAGTAAACTGGGAAATCCTGTAGCTCGCAATGAACAAACACGCATCTAGCTACCTAATAATAAATTATAATCCAAATATTACTTTTCTTTTGCCGTAAGCACTGTGTAGAAGATACAGATCTAAATTAGCTTTCAGATAAATAAAGTTAAAAGTTACGAACAGGTAAATTAGTTTCTGTCAGGTAATAAACATAAAAATTAAAAAAAAAGTTTTAATGGGAATAACAAATAAATTTCGAAAAACTTCTTTTAAATACCCTATGTGTAAATAATTACTTAGCATTATACTTAATTATATTATATGAACATACTCTAACTCAAATGTCCCATTGACATAATTTCATCGGATTTTTAATTTTATTTATATTGCAAAAATAGTGCATTATTATTAAATGTGTTAAAGTGTGCTTTATTCAATCTAATAGAGCAATTCTATACTGTGAAATTCCAACATTAAAGTTTGAAAACTACTTCTTAATAATTTAAATTGATTACAAAGTTTCAGTTTTCCATTAACACGTTAAAAAATAAAAATAAAGTATTCTCAATGTACAACATTCTTGAAATAATGTTTTTAAATTGATAATTAAATTTTCCCTCAATTTTTTAAAACTGCAACTAGGTAAATAATTTATAAAAACATATATTATTATTAGAACTTACCACGAAATTGTATTTTTATAATTTTTTCTCCTTTCGATTTGGGTATTTGAAAATATTTGATTTTAACCGACAGCGACATTTCAGAAAACCGAATTTTTACTACTAGTCCTGCAGGACTTGTTGATCGAGCGCGCTACTATCTTGCCACTGGTTGCAGGAGCTTTTGGCGCAACAAAGCGTAGCGCAGAAGCAACTCTCACGCTTACAAAAAATAAACATACTACTTCAAGTATATGACGTGGCAAACAAATTCGAATAAACAGCTTGCCACGCCAGGTAGAGTAACAGAAATATAAGGGAAATTATATTTTCTTTTATTCCTGTAGGTAATTCATGAAATATACCTGTAGCTTTATAGATTACTAACAAATCCGTTTATATATCCAATTTTCTTTCGTAAAAAGTTAATTCATTTCATGACGGCAGGAATTATACATATACTTCAAAATTAAGTACGCCCGTTCTATTATTTTTTTTGCTTAGATTATTGCAGATCAAAGAAGGAAGAACGGTTTTTTTAATAACGTACACTTTATAATTCCCTTGTGTATTTTCCAGTCCAATTCTTTTATAGTTTCCTTTGGAACAAAGGGCCAGGAAGCTAAAAATTTATTTAGTTTAGTGGATATAGATATTTTTTTACCTTTATAAAATAAAAATAAAGTAACATAAATACTTTTTCATATTATAAATCTACTTCTAATTTTGTAAAATGCGAAGTTTTGCATTTGAAGAAATTTGTCTTTAGAAACCGATTAAGTTTTTTAATTTGAAGCTTTTCTGTTTGGAGTACTAAATGTAATTTCTTATTTATAACTTCAAAGAAAAAGTATTCAAAGAGCACATATAATGTATTATCAGTTTATTACGGTAGAATTTTTTGAAACGCGAAAAAGGTTTGATTAAAATTATTAACTCTGTGTAGTCAAATTATTATAATTTTAAAATATAGATAAGAGATACATAAAAACTTAAAAAATTTTACTATTTAATAAAAATTTCTTTGTATCAATTTGTATAATATAAGTATTTTCACAGAAGGAATGGTTAATTCCTCACAAAGGAGCATTATAATTCTCTATAGAGTATGAAATAACGATTTCGTGCTTCATGATATCTTGAAATTTTGCTCATATATAATGTAGAGTGAGTGCGAGACTATAATAGTAATTTAAACAAAGTATTAGACAAATGTTACACAAGTGTTACAGCGAATTGATTTGTGGTTTATGTAGTGAAATTAATTCATTTAATTTTAATTTTAAATGATTTAACATACTTGAAACACAATTAGAACTAATCACACGAGAAATGAGAAATTCTAAAAGGAAAGTTTGCAATTGTAATGAAATATCGAAGCACGTGCACTAATTAACTATCAAAACTAATTTTTGATAATGATAATTAAAAATGTCGTGCGGTTCCACGTCTTGTGCAATTTGCTATTCCAATCGAAAAATGCACACAAACGAGCCTGTATTAAAATTTATTTAAATCCCATGTGAAAATATTTTAGATTAAAAAATTTATCATTCAAAAGTTGGATAAAGAAAATCTTTTAAAAGAAAATTGAGGCACGTTGGTGAAACTGAATAAAATTCAACGTAAAATGCAGAATAACTAATCAATATTTAATCTTCATTATAAGAAAATTTATAATCGGATACTTGATTACAAACAGTTTGAAATATTTATCCTGGTATAACGACGAAGTTTACAAAAGCAAAACTAACATTAAAGGTAAAATAACACCTATCTTGACGATACTGGAGCCAACAGAGAATATAAAAACTATAAGGGTAACGTTACTGAGTGTTTCGGAAAATATTTACTCGAGATCCTTCAAGAAGCGAAACTTAGAAAAACTTTTCAAGCACTAAACGGTATGTTTTGGTATATCTTTGGTTTTAGCAAATTTCAGGAGGAGATATATCTCATCAAAACAAACAAAAAACTTTTTATATAAACATAAGTTCAAAAACCACTTATTTTGAAATTATAGACCTTTTCTGAAGTTAAATAAACAAAAAAATTTATATGTTTTTATATTTTTAATAAAATAACCGAAAATATTACAGAAATATATTATTAAACCGATATCAGAGCTACCTAGCTTAGTATGCCTATTAATATCAATAATTCAAGCCATCACAGGAAGCATCTCATACTAGATCAAACCCTAGGTGTATTGTAATTTACAGTTTCAGTAGAGTTGCAATTTTCAAATAGGTATACTAGCTGGATTTTAATTTTTATCCAACCTCTGCGAAAATTTTTGTGATCCTAGATAACACCCCATCGTTCTCCTATTGAATATTATATAATAAAATTGAATAATCTCTTCGAACAGTGGCGTAGTGTGATCTGCATTTTTACTTTGGCTGTTTGTTTAATGTAAGTGTAGCTTTGGGGTTTACGTCTAAAGTTAATTGTGTAAAACGATTTATAATCTTTAATTAACCAAAGACTTAATTAATTTTGTGTAAATTGTGATATAAAGATAATCTTCGATTTAAAGTATAACTGGCCATTAGTGTTGAAGCAAACGCGCTTATTTTGTTTAATCTTTTTATTTTTCACCCTGCATAAAATTTTTGAAATCAGATCATTGGGCAACGCGATATAGAAAGTAAACGTACCAAACATTTTTATTTGATGCAATTTAATAGAAAATATAAATAGAAAGTAGCAAACGCTTTTTATAGTATACATTTATTTTATTTCTATAATATTTTCTGTCTAAGTATTACAAGGTTGTTAAAGCGTTATAGGGTATTATAGGTTATGTTTGTATTAAGTGCTTTGTGCATACATAATAATATGTGTATTATGAATAATTTTGTAGTAAGGTCCGATTTCATAATAAAATTTAATCTAGCTTTAAAATTTTATTGGAGAATTAGATTACAATAAACCAATAAAATGCATTAATTTTGATTTTACTCTATTAGAAGTATTAAATTTTAACTAAGGATTGAGGTTTATTATGAAATCGTCGCCAAGTGTGTACAATACGGCAAGGGCAGAAAATTATTACTAAGTTGGAAGCAATTCCATTTTTAAATGAATGTAGTCCCAGCCCTGCTCATAACAAATTTATTAACATTAAATTAATGTACTAATAAATTACCAATTATTTCAATTATTGTGCACATGTGCATATTATGTGTGCAACCTGCAATTTGATATATATCAAAAATTATGACATAAAAACACATCTAATATAGTAGTAAAAGTTCTGAATACGTCGTTTGAGGTCTGATCTTCCAAGAAGCAATTGATGGAATTTTATACACCGAAAAGAATTTAATAGTGCATAACATACACTAAATTTTATAGTTTCGTTTTTGTATATTTAAAAAAATATCCTCAATTTTAAAACGGCAAAGCACAGTCATGTATTTTAATTTTTGCTAAAATATTATGAAATTTTAAATCTACGTACATTAGGGATGTACTACCTACCCAAGTAACACACAATCGTATATTATACGTATATCTCTGGTATATATAATATATTTTTGGTATAGGCCTAATGTTCGTTAGTTTTGATATATACAAACATATTTAAAGTTTTTTCTTCACTGTTATAATTCAATAACGTAGAATTTGAAAATTCGTTTAGTAAATTTTGGAATATGTTATACACCGAATATATGTTTAATATAGACGTATGCACTTTCACTTAATTTTAATTTTATTTGCCTTTAAAGTCATGGCCCAGAACATTTTACTTGGACATTAGATATTGCCAGTATTTCCCCTACAACTTTTGATATTGACAGAAATAATAGAAATAGAGTATACTACATAATTATTATGTATTCTAACTTCTTTTAAAAAGCAATTTTAAGTTTCAAATTTTATGAATTAAATTGTTCTGATTCACTAATAGTCGCTTTTCTAGTTTGCACACTTTCCACTAATTTCATTGTATTTCAAAATATTGGCATTTGAAGTTTTAATATTATTCATGCAAAGATTGCAACAAATAAAAATACTATTCCAATATAAATATTTCGTTGTGAAATTCGCCTTTTAGCTCCTTATGCTGTTTATTATTGCATGATATGAATTATTAAGTACGCGGAACAAAACAAGGGGCTTTACTGATGGCTGCACTGATTTTTGTATTCACAAGAAGTAAAATCTATAAAAAAATTTATATGCTATATACGAATAAAAATCTCGAGTGCTCGTAAATAGTTAATTAAACTTCTAGAAGATAGTAAAAACGAATAAAAATAGTAAAGGAATTATTATGAAACAGAGAGAACTACAATTAGTAAATTAAAAAATGAAGAAGGTATTTTACATTTTTGAAATTGAAAAGTATACATGCAATGATCGACTATAATTTTTCTTTCTTATTTTGTTAAGTTTAATTAAAACTTAAATATAGCATTTCCAAAGTGTTTTGAAAAGTTCATTTAACAATAATAAATGGATTTTTAGTTAGTGTTAACCTGTTAGCCTAAAGTAAGTAAGTAGGTAATAATAAAAGCTGATAGTTTTAAGACAAGGTCGTAAGTAAACAGTATTTGTTTACTTTCATTTGACCGAAACGCCTCTGTGAGTTAGTACTTATAAGTAATTCCATTTAATAATTTTTATAAAATGACAATCTATGCTAAAGTAGTAGAACACATAATGGTGGGTTGTTGATCATGTTTAAAAACTGACTAGGTAAGTGCACTGTAATATTACCTATTTTTTAAATAAAATCTAATTTATTTTAATATGTGTAGATCCGAACGAGAAATCTAATTCCAAACTCAAATTATGGTTACGTATCTACTAATTATATTATATCTTTTAGATTTATAAATGAATAATGAAATGTAAATAATTTATTAATCATAAACGGTCTGATGCACTTACATCATATTTTTTATTCGTTTTTACCATAATGCGGTTAGTTCGAAACTTTGGTTAACATTTCTTTAATATTTAAAATGTAAACTCCAATAACGTAAGGTAATACTACCTTTTATTAGTAATTATAAATATACCTCTTCCAAACCTTTATATTTTCTTTAAAATCGATTTAAATAAGTACATATGTAAGTACTTCGATATTTGCCTCGAACTTTCACAATAATTATTTTATTATACGTATTTATTTACAGTGGCGTGGCTCCAGAGTGGTCAGAGGGAGCACCACCCACAAACGCTGTCCAATTATTACAAAATTGTAATTTTTATTGAAATATTGCTGTTTTTTTTATAAAATTAAATGTTGGGTGCCGTATCACTAATGTTCCTACCATTTTCCGACTCTATCTCGTTTGATATTTAATTTTTTTTGTTATTGAATATGAGACTCTGCTTAATTTGCATTTGATTTGGTTTAAATTAAACCTCTTTTAATTTTAACAAACAGCAAATTTAATACTTAAATTGGTACAGTTTTTGTTCAAAATATTGTCATCGGCAGGCAACGAAAACGTTTTTAAAGTTCCAATCAAAATCTTCACTTAGAATTATCCCCAAGCACAATAAAGAATTTAAAAAAAATTAAATAAAATGTTTGAATTTTCGTAACCACGGTTGTTTTAATTGGAATTTGTAATGCTTTAAATTTGCCATTAAAAAGTTTTCCTGAAATCTACTGTAAATTATCCATTACATTTTCCGGTTTTAAAATTGAATTTTACTGCACAAGCATTTTTACTTTACAAGTAAAAGTACAGATCGTTACAAAGCAACAGCAAAGTTTACTTCAAAGCATTAATTTTTTGAGTTGTTTTGGATTTCTACATATTCATTTGAAGTGCCACACAAATTTTTTAAAATTTAATTAAACGATTAATAAACGTAACGAACAATCTATTGCCGCTGTCAGAAAAAGTTACATATAAAATACGTCATGAAAGTAACTTTACATAAGTCTCGGTGGCTTGACTTTTATTAGTTTAATTTTTTTACCCTTTGTTGTTTCCTTAATTGTTTTTCTTGTTGTGTCATATGTTTCTTCAAATTGTTGTCGTTTCTTTAAAAATCTTTTTGTCCAATTTTTTGTTTTTGTTCCCACTTTGGTTTCGCCCATTTACGATTTTAAGTTCACTTCTCTTTAATTTCATTAAGTAACTTCGAATGAAAAATATTAAACAAAAATTATAAATCTTATTGAATGACTCCAGCTTCAATTTTATCTACAATAAACATGAAATTAATTTCTCAAACCCAGATTGATAACGAAAATACAAAAATATAATGTAATTGATAACTTTTAAATGTAATTCCAACTCTGAGGTAGAACTTTTTACTCAGCTAAAGCTAATATCATTTAATATATTTAGACCAGAAAGTTTTGTAATATTTTGTTCCTCCTTTTTCACCACTGTCTCATAACATACCAGGGGTAGTCAAACTTTTGCAGCAAGAAATCCAGTTACCTACCTGAAAATTTGGAAGCCCCATCTAAAGTTCTTGATATTAAAATAAAAAGTTTTTTCTGAATTATAATGTATTTTATTACAAGATTCAGAAATTTCAGATCAGAGAGCCACAATAAAACGCAAGAAGAATAGATCTTACTAAGTTTAGGAAAATATGACTGTACTGTTCCAAGTCCACAACCTTAAGGAGAAGAGGATAGTTTCTCCCTTTCTGACTTGTTTCACAGCAAATTACAGGCGAAAACAATTTTTGATATTATTTGTTTAATGCTTCGATCATAATCGAATGATCCATGGTTTGAGGTATCTAGAAATGATACAAAAAGAAAATGTTATTTATTTATTTCAAGCAAGGCATAAAGCTCAATAGTATACTTAAAATGAACATAAAAATCTTAATAAGATAAGGAAAATCATAAGACTTAAAAACAACAGATCACAATATAACAATTCATTAAAATTATTTGCCAGAGCACCATTCTATTCGATTTAAGGTAATCGATATTTTTTATATTTACATTTACATATACAAGCTTCTACTCCAGTAATAAATCATCTGATAAAAATTTTCAAGTTTTAGACCTAGCTAATTATTAAATACTTGATAGGAAGATGTTCAACTTATAAATAGTTTGCTTAAATATAAAAAATGCACATAATAACAGCCAGTCTGCTTATGGGTGCATCATCTTATCTGTTTCGTAAAACAGTAAGAGATCACCATGAAGACTTACAAAGCAGCCAACAAATCTACAAATATTAGCCAGTACAAGTAGATATTGCGAGGTTCACCCTACATTTAAATTTTCTTTATACTTTTTTATAATACATCTCATCCTCATTCAATTCATATATTATTTCAATTTATCGGTAGGTAGGTATCTAAATAATATTTTAAATTTGTTCAAGCAGCTATAAAATCACATTAACATTAAGTACCAACATAATTTACAAATTTGAATCAAGTATAGTATCTTGAGACATCTCCTGAAATCACTGGAGCTCTATTCTTGAATTTTAACGTAATAAGTTTCCAAACTATAAAGTGCATGTCATATTTTCTAACTCAACTATGACATTATTGCGGCATTTCAAATCCCCTTCTCACGTCACCATTCGAGAATAGGGCTCTGGTCTAAAAATATTAAAATTTTTCCAGTAGACACACAATGATGATTGTAAAAAAGTTAAAAGACTAGAATCGCTCGATAAAACTCGAATGATACCGTACATATTTATTCATTTATAAAAAAATTTAAAGTTACACATCAGTCTGAAGTGGTAAGAGTTGCCTTAAGAGCTACAAGTTGTTCTTCTCCTAATTTAATCTTTTCTCCTATCTCTCTCAAATCCATAATTAGTTTTGCTTTCATATTTATAAAATGATCGTAATCTGAATATTCTTCCGAATTTAAGTACTTGCATAGAATACTAGAAACACTGATACTACGCCGATCTATACTTTCTTTCAACACCTTTGCTTCTTCCAATTGCTGCTTAAGTTTGTCTTTCTTGTTTTCCAGTATTTGCTGGAAAAAGTAAATAAAAATTAAACTTTGTTTGTGCCACATCAACATTTCTTCGTCGCGCTTATTTATAGTAAACAATGAATACTTACTCTCTCAGAATCGTCTTCGCTCATAGTCATAAGGGCATTTTCTGCACGAGCTAATCTACCAGATAAACCCAACAAAAGACTAGTAATTTTTCCAACTTCCTCCACATGCAAACGAAATTTGGCGGTTTCTTGCGGTCTTGCCAATTTATTCATATGAAATTCCACGTTTTCGCCTAATTCGTCATTTATTCTACATTCTTCAGACACAACTAACTGTTCATCCCGTAAGACTTCTAATTTTCGATCCAAACGATTTACCAGTTCAACCTAAAAGAACGTAAATTCAGGCGTGTTCTCTTAAAGAAAAAATTTAAGTTTACCTTCTTTTGATCCAAATCTTTGGTATCCTTTAGAACACTAAATTGATTCATGTCTTGACTATACTTGGTTAAAAATTTTGCTTTCGATTCTGATGTAGTAAAATATGTTGAAGTGGGAGATAAAGGACTGGATGGCTCTGTACTAGGTAAGATTGGTGCTTGCTGAATTGGACTGCAATAAAAATTATTCGTTTAGGTTTGTACGTTTACAAGAAGACGAGACTTACCTCAATGAAGGCGTTGTAAGTGACGTACTTATACTAGACGAACAATTAATTAACGATGGCGTTGGACTACAATTAGGTGTTGAAGTGTTACTTCGAAATGGTGAATTTGTAGGTCTAGGTCGCGATGTCACTTCCGGACGAAATAGACCGCTAACGTAATCGCTGGGTTTTTTGAAATCAGGACCAGGAACTGCAATATAAAAATTAATTAAATAATTGCCGAACCTTATGATTTGAAATACTAACGTAATAATTCTTTTAGTTTGTCAGAATCTGGAAGTTGATTGATTATATCTAAGGATAATTTTTCACAATCAATTTCTTCTTGGAGTTTTCTTCTTGTAGGTAAAGGAGTGGGTAATAATTCGTCTTTTTCAGTTTGCGAAGCAGCGTCCGTTGTAGAAACATTAACTCGCAGTATCACTTCAGTTCTTTGCATCATTTGCAATCCTTCCACAACTTGGGGTTGCATATCAGTCTCTTCGCAAGACGGGAAAGTGGTTAGATACATTTTAGGTGATGATGGGGGTGGAGTGTGCATTGGAGAGTTTTGTGAAGGAGTGTTTGTCGAAGTGGAAATCATGGGTGAATTTCGTTTAGGTGACGGTGGAAGACTTAACGGCGAGTTACAAGATGATTTAAGTTTAGCACAATCTGAATTTGGTGACGATCTTGAAGACGATAAAGATGTAGTTTCCAAAATTAAATTAGACGGCGATTTACTAAGTGGAGATGAAATTGAACTTGGCGATGAACAAGGAGTTGTGGGGTGAGGATTAGAATCGAGAATGGGAGGCACTTGCGGTGAATTTCTTGATGGAGAACTTATGGGCGATTTTATGTGATGGGTATTATTTGGAGTAGATGAATTAATAGGAGAAGTGGTTGTAATGTTATTACACAAAGGTGTAACACATGTCGTACTTGGAGGCGATATACTTAATGGACTACGCACGGGAGTCAAGGATAAACTTTTAGATGGAGCTTTTGTTGGAGATGAAGGTGGGCTAGTATATTTTGGAGGAGATCGTGGTTTCTTTTGTAAAATATTTACAGGATCAACCTCTCGTATGGAAAACTGGGGTCTATGAGGTATAAATTTTTCCTTGACGGGTAAAACGTCCGGCAAAACGATTTTTCTAAATTCTTCCTTTCCATCACAGCGCATTGATAAATGATTTCCGTGTATAGTTGATTTTTCGGTCATGGATAGTCTTCGAATTAAGTTTGTGTTATTATGTAGCAAAGTGTTTTTGTACTCCATTTTGTGTCCCTCGAATTTACTTTTGTAAAGTCCGAAGTAGGATCGTTTGATATGTGTCCATTTGGCGATGAAGTACGTTTGTAGATTCCCATATCGGAATCGGGGACTATTCTCTCTCGTTCACGGCGAGAAGCCAAATATGATGCTTTAGAATGGCTCCTGCAAAAAAAGTTATAAAAATTTAATTATGGAAAGTAATTTAAGAACAAATAATATTAAATTTTTAAACACTTCAGTGGCAAGGCGATACATTTCCAGTGGTTTATCATAACCACATTCTACATAATATTTTTAAAAATTCTGTTGTGAAATAAATATGTTCATATCTTGTGTGCTTGCATTTCTAATTTCCCAGTTTGCATGTAATGCAATCTATCAAGGGAATTTAAAAATATAACAAGAAAGTAGCTGAACAAGTTTTCTGATATTCCTTAATCCTGATTTGTTCAAATAATGCAGGAGTTAAGTAAAAAATTAAATGATCTCCCACAAACTATCCAAGTAGAAATATTTCCGTTATTCAAACACTGACTTTTGCGGTTCAATTAGAAATATCAGGATCTACGCATTTTAATGATTATTATAATAAAAAAATAATTACTTAACCATGCTAAAATTTAATCTAGGGCAAAAATGTTTAAAGCTTGTAAAAATATATTTTATATAATTCTTCGGTCGTAGTTTCTTTTAGGAACATTGAACATCAAATGCTTCCGTGGAATCTTTATAATACCTCACCGTCTTGTACAATAATTGGATTGTCAGCCTTGCACTGAAGTGTGAACATAATTATTTATATTGTAAAGATAGCATCACAAAATCTTATTGTTATAAATTTAATAAATAATTAATTTTATACAGATTTAAATTGTAGTTTTTAAGCAATTATTTCCAGAATCCTTGTTCAGTTTTTTAATGAGTTTTTTCTCAAAGTACCTTTCAATTTTCAATACAAATAATAATTAATTAAACAATTACGTTATTAGTTAATGGCAAGAAGAAAAATATAATAGTTTAACCTTAGAAATGGAACGACTAATTTTAATTATTAAGCCTAAAGCTGTAGTAAGAAACACATTTATTATTAATTATTATGCTTAGGTGAGAATTTTACATACTGGTACATCCAGCAAATAGTTGAACTTGCTATATCTATTACTACGGGCTTTATCAATTAAAAATCATGGAATATTTCTTTTTGCCCTTGAGTGTGAGGTGCAAACACAATGCCATTGTTAATACACAATGGAATGTTTAAGACTACTGAAAATTGCACATGTTATTGAGTTATTTATTTTCGTATCCTTGATATAAATAAATATCTAAAATGCAGAGGGTATTACTCTACAAGCAAGAGTTCTAATCTATGTATTTATCTTTCCGATTGTTAATTTTCAAAACAACAAATAATCTTCTCTCTATTAAATTTCGATAGAAAAAACATGGAGAGTACTGGTACCAATTATTATTATACCGAGTGTAGTTGCAAAAACTTGAAATTTTGCAAATACCCAGCAGGTAATTTAAATATATCTCTAAATAATTACTAAAACCATCTGCAATAATAGAAAGCCAACACGCAACTATCACATAATAAGAGTATTGTTACAAAAAGTAAAATTAACTGTGATATAAAAAATAATTTGTTAAGATATTCCCGTACATCATTTATTGGTTGTTTTAATTTATAAACACGAACAAATTCGATTAAGTACCCAATAAAAATGTGAAAATACCAGCAGAAGAAAGTAAACGAGTAAGGCTTTAAAAGAATATTTGCGATTCTACAGAACTAGAAAGCATCCAAGTTGAAATTAATTCTACAAAATTATTTATTAGTATAAATTCGCGAATAAAACAATTTTAAATCGTTTTAATCACCTTCACTAATGCTCAAATAAGAGAAAGTTGGTTTACCACCGAAGAGATGACATGGCGCCATGTAATACAAAATAACAATTTTTTTTAAATTATTAATTAGATATTGTTCCTATTTGCCACAAATTTTAACTATGTGAGGTTTTGCTCATTTAGTCATCGCAGATCAGTGCCCTGTCCTTGTCTACTCACTGGAGGGGATTCCAATGTAAACATTTCCGTAAAATTAGGATTTGAACCTATAATTTTAGCTGTACTGCTACCGCAAATTGCTCGACTTTGAAATTAGGAATTTTCTTTCGGATGTACACCGGTTAGATTCATACTTTATGCATTCCAGGGGTCAATATTAGCTATCTTGCGGGGGGTTTTAAGGTAAAATATACCCATGGCGTTGGATTTCGAGTTTCAACACAAAACGGATTTTCTTCTTATTAATAATTGAAAGCAATGGAAATAATATTATTGCCTACGAACTTTTATGGCAATATCCTCATTCCATAATTACTGCATGCATTAAATTTCAAGTATTACTATAAATAGCGATTGATACAAATAAAAAAATCTCAGTTGAAAGAAAAAGTAATGTTTCTGCTCTATTAAAAATATTCATTATATACATAGGTAGAACGTACAACATATGTTTGTATACAATAAGAAACAAATAATACATGGTAAAACTGATCGGTTCAATTGAAATAAAAGTGAGTATTGTATTCTAAAATTCGGCAATATTGGTATTCTGTCAAAGCTAATTAATTTAATTGTGTGGATTACGATATGTTTGTGTTGGTTTTTCCAAATTAGATGCTATGTGAAACGGTTTACTGGTTATAACGATCAAAATATACCAATAATGTCATTGGTCCTTTGAGTCCTTGAAACACATAGAATAAGAAAAACAAAATAGCAATTAAAAATTTAAAAATAAAATACTCTATGATCAAAATTGTGTATCTAGAAAGTTATTTTATATATTTTGTATACTGCCAAATGCGGTATATAAATAGACGTATAATTAACGTAACAATGAACTGCGAACGAACGCAAGGTGTTTTATAATTTCTCAAACCACCATCATAACACGATGCGTCATGCATTTTTATTTAAAAAAATTGTCACCCACCCGAAGGCTGCACGTTAGAATTCTGCATTACAAAAAACATAAGAAATCAGTTATTTAGATGATTGTGAATTCTTAGATAATGAAATAAATACAAACCCACTTAAAGAGTAGGTATTTTTAATGCGCTTGTAATTATACGTAAAAAACCGTAAGTTAATTATGTAACTTATCTTAACGTCAATAATCATAAAATTATTTACGAAGATATGGTTAAATTTTTCTAACAACATTCTCCATTCCCTTTTATCCAGTAAAGGTAACCGAACAGTAGATACAGCAAATGATTTTAATTGGCATAATTATGATCTGTATTTTAATATGCATCTTAATTAAAAAAGCAATTTCAAGTATTTACAAATAAAAGGAATAGCCATGCCATATCTCTAGCTGGCAGGTATGTATTTAGCATAAACCTATTTAAGAACTCGGTAATTAGTTCGTTTAGGTTTTAATTATCAATGTTTGACAAACTTTTGCAATAAATATTAGTTTTTCTTTCCGTTAATAACACTTAAATTTGCTATTAATTAAAATAATTACTTTCTCTCTCGCGGAGGAGAATAATAATTTACAGCTAACTAATATAAACTGCTAATAAAATATTTAATTGCCAATATGTATTTAGAAAAAGCAATAATTTTTACAAAAGTTAATTATAAACAATAAGTTCTTTGGTCTTCCACATGAAAATGTTTTATTTGCAGTACTAATTTTTCAACTTCTAGAATATGATTTATGTACATCGTGTGAAAGACCTAATTTCTTTATTTTATTAGGTGCATTCTTATTTTGTATTATAAGATAGCGAAGTGGTAGGTAGTTAGGTATGTAAGGCAATGAATGATATATTGTGTACTGAATAAATAACGATATCACAAAATTATTTTACAATCGTGAACTTGGAACAATAGGCTTGGTTCTTGTCAATCCAAGTATTGTTTTTCATCGTGCAATATACGAGTTGTAGGTAGACAACAGATACATATCTAATTGACTGGCGGAAGTAAAATTTAATTTTTTGCGACGCTCTTTATTGCTCAAGTCGAGAGTGTTGACCGCGAAAAAGAAGCTAGCAGCTCGCTTACCATTATCTTTCTTATATGTACAAGTCGATAATTAGATGCTATTTCAGAAAAATTAAACTGGTATGTTCAGACTTTTCTTGTTTATTAGAAACTTGAATGACGATTATATCACAAATAATAATTTTTAAGATGATTATCATGTGCAACAATATGTATGTATACAATGCAGTTTCCACTAAAAGGTCACAATATGAAATGTACTTTCTACAATGCACCGTTTGCCAAATTTATAATACACTTTGTTGTATTTTCAGTATATAAAATTTGAAAAATCTAAAAGCTCAGGAGGCAACAGCGAAGCTGTAGTGTAACTGCGGCATTCGCTAAAAATAAATTTACGATTTGGAGTTATTTTCGTTTGCTATGCATTGGCTATTCAAATATGCAAAATTAAAATTGGCAACCGAACACAAAAAAGGAAATAATAGGTTCTATCGCCTTATTGGAAATAATACCGTATTTTGTAATGGCAAGTAATTATAACCCAACATTAAAAAATAGCAAAACCATAAAATACCTACAACTTCTCATAAATTCTGTTTAAAAAGGAATAAGTATGATATCCGTGAAAAACTGATAAATAATATAATGTAAGCGATATTTTTTGTATTTCTACGTATGTACGAGTTACATTGCATATTTATAATATGTATTATTGTAGGATATAATTTATATTGCTAGTGGTCGTAAGTAGGACAAATTTGAAACTTGATGAAACGAATAAGTGGTTGACATGATAATGTGTAAAATATAAATTAATGAATAAATAAGTACTTGCCTATCAGACCTAAAGCAGCACAAGTTGAAATGCATTGTTCACATTTTCAGTTTTAAAATCAAGATAACATACAAACCAATTGATTTACTCGTATGCAGATAACTGCATGCCAAGTTATTTTAAACTAAATACAAGTAAATACAGAACTTAACTGATTCATACGCATTTAAAATAAACATCATTATCAAATATATAACAAGCTGGACTATTTTTACTTTCTCGCACATATAGCATCTGTCGCTAAAATTATAAATTGAAAAATTTATATCCTAATATTGATTTTAAAAATTACAAGTGCATATGACACATCATTAAATACATGCAACATCATTCATTCTAACTATAAACTTAACATCTTAAGTGAGAAAGATAATAATAATTATTCTGACCTCTTAATTTACTTTTATAGAAACTACCCAAAATTGTTGTCTCTTGATTAGCTGGAGCGAGTTTTCTTTCCTCCACTTTAAAATTCACATTTTTAGGTTAATTAGGTTCAAATTAATATTAATTAAAAATTTAACTCATTATACGTATAGAAAAGTCTACCGTCTAACAGCACGTAAGTAAGGGTAGTATAGGAAGACCTAAAATTATTCTTACGGTGTAAACAATAATATTAAAAAAAAGTTATATTATACATACATATTTTTATTAATCGGATTATACTTAGCTATACACTCGACAGTACAACAGTGCTAAAGGAAATTAAAGCGAAGTAGCTTGTTTCCTACGGCTAAAGGGGTGAATAAATAAATTAGTCACGTGTACACCGTATGCTGTACAGAAGTTACAATAAATATTTTATTATGAATAACAGAAAAGGGGAGTTAAATAAACATTAGTCTATTTACAACCTTTTAAACCAGAGAAACACTTTTATTAATAAATAAGGGGCGAGACAAAACCAGGTATAGGCATATATATTATGTACAAGGTGTTTCGTAACCTATAAACCAAATCAAATAGAAACAACTATCCGCAGCGTACGTTTAATACTTTAGTACTCGAATAATATATAATGCGCATATTTAACAATACGATTCTTTGCTTTGCACCAATTGAAATCCCGTATTTGATTCCAATCAAATATTAGGTATACCGTATTGGCACAAACAAGTTCTTTTGAAATTTTTGGATTTGAGAGAGACAAAAAGTGTAGCAGGCCGCAGGTTGTACAGGGCTGACTGTAATAAGTATTAAAATCGACTTTCCAATTACAGTAAAATACCAATAATTATAATCCATTTTTATTAATATTACTTTCGTTAATGTTTTGGTAAGTAAATTTATAAAGGAGATTTACAACGTTGCTGTTATTCAAATTATCTTTGTCGATGGACTAGATATATTTTAAAATAATTTTATGAGTATAAATATGCAAATTTTCAACTTATATAAATCACTTACTCAATTAAAAATTAGAATATTATAAGGTGTGAATTGACATTTGAAGCATTTTTGAAGTGAAATTGCACCTAGAGAGGAATTCGTGTAAAAATCAATACATTTTTAATCACTATAACTTTCTTTCATGAAAACATGAAATTAATTAATACTACATAAAAAAGTTGAAACAAATTTTAAATATGAGTCCACATGTGCTTGTACTTGTGAAAGTGATTAAAATAAAGATATCAAACGTGTTAAATACCCGGTCATAAATATTATATATATTGGAGATTCATCGATGAAATGTATCTTATCAGAAATTTTTATATTCAACTTTAACATAGTTTCGTGAAACTAGGGAGAAGTCCACAAGTAAATTTCCCGGACTGCAGGATTTGAACTTGAAAGGAAAATGGTGTCGAGTCGTGCTAAATAAAACTTAAAATAAAATAAGCGCATAAAATTTTTATTTTTTACAAAGTATGTAATAAAATATTACGTGTGATACCCTTGAAGTTATGAAAGAATGGATAAGTAGTTCAATGTTTAGTATTAAATATACGATTTTTCAAACCAAATCAACAAGATTATGCAAACGACATGCATGTATTTATTATATTTTAATTAAAAATTACCCTTTTATGTAACATTTTACATGATATGTAATTATAAAGGTGTTAAATAATATGAAAAAATGTGGTTTTAATTTATAATATTTGAAATTGCAAAATGAGATGTTATCAATGTTAAGAATAATTTGTATTACGTTATGCAAAATTACATCAGCAAGTTTATGTCTTAATAAAATTAGATCTAAAAATATTACCATACCAATAAGTCTTATAAACAGACGTTTCCAATGTGTAATTAATTAACATCAAGGTTGTAGTTAACATTTAATTTTAATTGTATTTTGAGTGTTGAATGCAAAAAGTATTCAATCGATCGACTTATCGAAACAATAAAATACAATGTCACACAATATCTCTGAAAATTGTGTAGGTATCTAACAGTAATTTAAATTGGAATGCAAAATTTTTTAAATAAATTCTTGTGGTTGTCCATCATTGGTAAAATATATCATTATAAATCAATTATTGTTGGATATCAAATTTGTGTTTGATCGAATCTTCGCGAGGTACAGTGGGCAAATTAGGTCTACGTAACATACTTACATAGTACAAGCATGTTTTTCAAACAAAAATAAATAAAAGAGTACATAATCAATCAAGAAACATGTTAACCATTAATTTCATACCTAGATAAAACTTCCTTTTGCTGTAATTAGTGCGGTGCAATATTAAGTTAATTGCACGAACCGATAATATTTTATTTGAACGTTGCATTTCCGTATTATTTGTCGCGTTATTAAGATTAAAAGGAAATTAAATTCTTCTCTAAACTTCTAGTTTCCAGGTCGAAAAAAATTAATTACTTAGAGATCGAAAACAATTAATACCGGTACATATCGGTTATAGGTGAAAGTTTTTCTATTACGTAAGTTGCAAATCTTTGTCATTATAAAAAGCATTCCATCGGAGAAGAAAATTATGCGTTGATGCAAGGATAGCAATTTTATAACTTTGATGTTGTAAAAAAAACCGCAACACCTATTTTAAAGAAGAAAGATTTGTATTTGGATAAATACATACCACATAATACAAATAAAGGTTAACGACTTGGAAGCAAAGTTTGGAATTGTAGGTGGCAAGGCAAAAGATTATTCGTAAACTCAGAAACTTAACTGTAACTGTTTTTGAATCGTATTATTCAATAATGATGTTAATAAAAAACCATTCGTCATAATCTATTAATCTATTGTTTTATTGTTTAAGGTAAAATGCGAAACGTAAACAGAAATACAATACAAACAAAAGTTTTAATTTCTATTTTATTTAGAAATTTTTTGGGTGCATATAGTAAAATAATGACTATTACTTTTTCACATTTGCAAAAAAAAAACAACTTAAAATCTTTTTGATTTCTTTTAAATTATGAACTTCCTGGATAATGAATTTTTAGTAAAAATATTGCAAAAACTGCAGATGCAAATTTCGTGTATACAATTTTAGCATTGCATCAAATAAATTATTATAAACTGGTATGCAAATTATTTAGAAACTCCAAATTACTTAAATATTTTTCGACTTTAAATTACAAAAACTTTCAAAAAATTTTATAGGTAGAATTTGCATTTCTAATGTTGACGTTGACTCTTGTCTTAAAACTTAACATTTCACCTTTCCTCTACAAAACAAGCAAAAATTACACAATAGATGTATGCAAATCATCTTTACTTTTTAATATTTTTTGTAATATGCATTAGTACTTTCTATGAACAAATTCCTTTATTATAGATTTCGACGTATTGCCGTAAGCTAGAGAAATAATCTTGAAATTTTTCAAGATCAAGGATATTTTTAATTGCATATTACATTGTGTATTATAAAGTAATTATTGCCGGTCATTCGAAAAGTTAATATGGCAGTAAATTGTAATACTTATCTAAGAATTAAAGATCCAACTAAATGTAAAAATTATGTATTAAATAAACCTTAAACGCGCTAATGAGATCTAATCTACTTCGTGTATATGGCATATTTACCTAAATTGAATATTAATGCAAATTTTATTGATTAACTTTAAACTACATGTATACTCTAATAATGGTAATACATCCTTATTTTGAAATTGCGAACTAAAAATTAATTATTCCTTATTATGCTGTACACATCCACATCCCTACCTACAACGAAATATATTGTCGTGTTATTTTTGTGAGGATTTCATAATTTTATATTGTAATAACTTTTTAGACCGCGGATGTTTGTTTTGCGTCACCGACTTGACGTAGTTTTTCAACATTTACCAAAATCCAAGAGGTTTTGAAAAACATTTGACTAACTAAAATATTAAATCCAGTTGAAATTATAATACTTAGGATATCTGCCTATTAAAAATTAATAGTATAATAATTTTACCCCCAACTTAATAATTGATAAACACAACGTCGACAAGAATATAATAATTATATATATATTATTAACTTCGGAAATTAATTTTTTATTATATAATAATTATATTTAAATAAAAAAAATTATAAAGAATTCAAAGTAATTATAGATTGCAATATTTATGGTGTTTACAATAAAGGAAAATAAATGCAATTACTATCACTTATTGTTTATAAAATCTCAAAAATAATGCATAAATGTAAGATTATCTCAAGTGTTCTGTTTGTATTCTGATTAAGATTTTATGTGAAATATTAAATCACTAGAACAAATAATATAATGATAATCTAAATGTAATTTTATTTATTGAGGAAAAAAATAGATATATGCGCCGTAATTTAGATTCCACTTTAATCATTGATATTACGAATTATCAAGATTGTATATATTTTTAATCTGTGAAATTAATACTAAAGGAAAATTTTAGAAATTAACAGGTTAATTGAACAATAAAACAAAATTATTTGTGAGTTTTCAGCAGCAATTTATTTACTAAAATAATTTCGTTTAATTGTTCAGGTAACCTGTTAATTTTTAACATTTTACTTTAGTATTAATTTCACAGGTTAATAATACAATTTCGATAATTCGTAATATCAATGATTAAAGTGGAATCTAAATTACGGCGCATATATCTATTTTATGATTATCTAATAAAATTGTGAAATTTGCATCTAAGGAATATTTCCAGTTCCAATATTTCTTATAATTGGGTTCGCTTATTGAAAATTTATCCAATATATTACTGCAATTTGCAACATTGACAAAATGCAGTTTTGATCAAGAACTTGATAAAAAAAATTCATACAAAAGATACTCTAGTTTTTAATTTTTAAAATATAATATTTAACGCATAACTAACATTTTATGCAAGTTAAATTTTCCTTCACAGGTGTAGTCTACGGAAATGGCTATCTCAAGTGCAAATTTTTAAATTGTAAGAAAGCCGAATTTAATTTATTTATATTGCATTTGCAAAAACCGACAAAATCGTAAAAAAGAAATAAAAATTTAAATTTATTTCTTATATTCATCTATATTAATATATTAAACTGATACAAGATATGTTTATATGCAAAATTTTAAAATCCCACATAAAAAGCAAAATTCCAACAGATAGGATGTTATTGTAAAACACAAATTAACCTATTAGGTGTAATATAAACGAAATACGTAATTTTTTAGAAAATATACTATTAAAAAACTTGTATTAAATGATACAATACTGAAAAATATAACGAAAGTCTTGCAATACCATTTGCATTTTTATATAATATTGGAAAGGTCAAAGAAAAATGCAATTTAAGTAAATCATTTCATGGCATGGATACAGTTCGATGACTACAGACAGGCAATATATCATTATCAGTAATGACAGTTTCGCATATTTTTGATAATTTTGTTATCAGTGTACATTAATGTCTCATCGAAAAAATAATACGATGACTGATTGAACCTACCTTTTTATGTGTCAAAAATGTTATCCTTTAGCGAAAATTAAACAAACAACAAATAAGTAGAACATGAGTTGTATAGGGTCAACACCTGAAATATTGGAAATCGTAAACTGTAATGTAATGCAGTAGGAATAAATTTTGCAAAAAAATAAATTGCATCGACACAATAGAAATTATAATCTGCAAAAGTATAGTTTACTTAAAATTTGTTATCTCCCCCAAATATGTACTGTGCATTTCCTTAAGAATTGCTAATCATGAGGAAATGATGACAAAATCTGCCATGGGTGTCAGTACAGTAATAAATCACAGCCTACATTACTAAAATTTTAATGCATGTAGAGATATTAAATATGATTTAAAACCTCCTAGTTAAGGTTACCTAAATTACATTACATTTTTATTTATTTAAGTATGCTGTCACGAACTTCCTTTTTAATAAAAAAAGGTTCAAAATTACATTACCATCTACCTTGATAATAATACAGTTTCGCTTCCCAAACGCTGTCTACCCCTTTTCATTGTGTCAGTTACTTAAAATTAGCCGTTATTTAAAATTTAGCGTGCAATTTAGGTCAGTATTATTAATTGTTGTTCATCTTTGACAATTTTTTCGCGAGTTAAGAAAAACTAACAGTAATGAGCACAAGTACTTAAACAATAATAGCAATTTCCTTTCTCATAATTAACTCGTTTTACGTTAATTAAAAATTCATTCTCTTTTGCAAGTATTATAAAGTAATTCATATGCAAAGTAACCTGATTTTATTTGTTATCCTTCAAAGAAGGAAAAAAATAAACAATGAATACCTTCTTATTCTAAACTTATTTCCACTGCCAAAAACCATTTTTAACGCACAATATAAAATTCCAGTAAAATATACCAACGATTTTAACAGCGCACATATAAATTAACCACCGGTTAAATATCACCCTTAACTTTAACACTACTACGCTCGCACACTCGAACTGTCAACTAAACATTGTTACTACGTTTACCAAGAAGCTTATTCCACCTCCCACTCAGTAGAGATATGACTACGTGAAATTGTAAGCATAGAAAAGGAAATAAAATACCTCAGTGTTGATAGTGAAAGGGAGTAAGGAACTAAAAAACAAATTATACTCCAGGTATTCGGTAATTAATTAAAGAAAAATAAATCACCAACAGATTTCAATTGAGACATAAATGTCGTAGTTATATCTCGTGCACCAATTAAAATTTTCATTTCTTATACTATGTTTTTACAAAATAAAAGTAGAGCTATTTAATTTATAATACGCTAATGTGAGAGTAATTTATAATAAATTAAGAAAAACACATATACCTACACATTTTGAATTGTAAACGAGTGAAGTTGTGTGAATATATTTGATTCTATATCTGCTAATTAAAAAAATTAATTTGAAGAAAGCACAAGAAAGAAAATTGGTGTTACGACTGCAGTCGGTTTCACTTGTGATTTTTATAAAAATAAAAATTTACGATTTACTTAAAATGTCGTCTCGAGGTTATCCTGTGGTTAACTTCAAAATAATATCGTATTGTTGTATAACATTGAACAGGATGTTCAATTACATCAATAAAAATTAACGTTAGATATGTAATAAATAGCAGGTTGTTTTTGTAAGCAAAAATTAAAAATAAAATAAATTAAAATTGGAGATGATGCGTCGAAAATAAGCCGAATGTAAAGCTAAGAAAGTGATAAAAGTGAACTAAAAAAATAATGATAAAAGTAAGAGACTATTTCAAATCATTGTTGGTTTACTTGTGGAACTTGCAAATATAAAAAACGATCTCAACTTTCTTATTTCAGAAAGAAATCTCAAGATATAATTATCTATCACACTTGAGGTTTCAGTTCAAATAGATCTTAAGCTATTGATATTACTACTTTGTAATAGCTTGCAATAAACTGCATAATACGCGTATAATAAAAATGTAATAACTACTTCACTTGAGTAATATAGCAATGTATGAAATTGTACATTACATGGTAATTGTATGCATGTCGAGGTTACGTTTTCCATTTTTATTCAAATGTTAATATCGAACGATTAGGGGTAATTACGGACATTTTTATTATTATAAGCGTAATTGTAGGGGCTGTTATCTCTCTTCCTCGCTATATTTATTTCTCAAAGATCAATATTGTAAACCATATTCAGGCACTGGCTGATTACAAGCTATTAAATTGAGTGTAATAATATGCACAAGACAACTAGACGTTATAAATAAACATTATCTTCCAACATTCTAATTTCTAAACTTTTTATTTTCATAACAAAACCTGCATCGTATATTCAACGCAAAATATCGAACTAAATACTTAAGTACATAATCATAGTGATTCAATACTTGAAATGCCTAACTGCAAAGTAATTAACTGTTTTATTACAAGTGAATCTGAAAACGGTAAATTCTATGATGACATAGTCGAATTACGTATATATAAAAATAATTTGTACCGTATAAAACTGTACTCATCTTAATTGCAATGTCGATGTGATCTACTCGTAATTAAGTTTTAAATTTATAAATATTTAGACAAACTCTGAATATTTGCCAAATTCTCAAATAAAATAATTGTAATTCTAAAAGTAGGTTTAACGTTATTCCTCCCGATAACATTTTAAATTTTAGTCATTTTGAATGTCAATTTTGCCAGTCTGTAAATTGCCCGCATTAAATTTCGATCTCGCTAATAAAATTTAAATATCCTTGAAGACATAAGAAAGGAGCAATAAAGGAAATGCTATCTTAAGTATTAAAAGATGTAAAACGAGGAACTGGCAAAAATTAAATTGTATTTAAAACATTCGATCGTAAAATAAAATCGGAGTATCCTGTGTTGTGTATTTTTCATCCTTTATGAAAATAGAATGCTAAAAATGTACTAGAACAAATTATGATGACATTTATTTTAATAATACGTTCCGATAATATTATTAAGATAAATTAAAATAATCAAGTGTAGTATTTTGGTCGGAGTTGTAACGAAAATTAACTCAATTATTTGATACCAAACCGAATTGATTATTACTTCTGGTAATAAAATTCGAAGCACTTGTCCTTCACAGTTAATATCCAAATTGAAATTAATCTATATCGCATATTTCGAATTTGATATTATTTAATGTGAATTAAACACTTATTGTTATTTTAAAAATGCTTTTCTCTAAAACGACATTTTTTACTAATCCAAAAGCTTTGTAGTATTCGACTGACATTGTATTGAAAATGAAATTCTACAAGAACTATCTGAATTTAGGTTACAATTCTTGCAGGGCATGTTATATAGCATACATATAGCTTGCAGCAGATGGTATATGCTAGTAGGTGCACTCAATAGTGCAGCTGTCACGCACGCCCAATTATTGGTCTGGAAGTAAACGTCTTTTATAATGGAACGTGTTCAAACATACTCAAAACTGATATCACCTTTTTACCTTCCATTTACAATTATGTAAAAATTAGACTGCAAAAGGTACCATCGTGTTTGCTCTATAAATATAACCCAGTGAAAGTTATACCTACCAATAAATAATCTAGTCCATGTAGGTATTACATATTCAAAAAATAAACTAAATTATTATAAAATATTGAAAAACAAACAAAAAATCGATTTTTATATCTCAAAAATACAAAATTTCAAAAAATATTTTTCTAAACGCTGTGAAAGACAGCATTAAACGTTAATTCCCACATTTTCTTCATATAAACACACAAAGAGTAAAATACTTCCGTCTTAACGTAAAACTTGCAATTAAGTTTTTTCTTTAAATTGTCATCGTTATGCTATGTTTTATTGGCGCAATCAAGACTTAAAACAGTTATGTATATGAAATTTAAAAAGTTGTTTCTATGATTTCCATATATGTAGTAGGTAAGTATGAAATTAATTTTCGAATATTAGCAAGTACTATCTATTTTTAAGTAATTATAATTTTTTTGCTCAAATTATTAAAATAATTTAATAATTACTTTTTTAAATATTATATAGTCAACTGATGAGCTTTAATAAAGGCAAAATACGGTAGATAAAACAATATTACAAGATTTAAGCTAAAAAATGTTAATGTAATGTCATTTTTTATAATATTCAATTAATTAAGCCCTCAACAGTGTCGTTTTCATCCAAATTAATTTGAAACTTAATTGAACGGATTAAAATAATCAAAATGAAGTCGAGTTTTTCTCATTATGTATTGTGATAATATATTTGTTATTTTCGTATTCATTTAGTTTTTTAACAAAAGTTTAGGTTCTCATTTTCATGATATTGATATTTTTCATTTTGATTTTGATATTTATCTATAACAACTAAAATAATAATGTAAACCTATAATTATTATTATTATAAAAAAAGAAATTTACATACAATACAAATAAGTAGGTACGTATAATGTTTAATTTAAAATTTTGGTAATCCAATGTATAACACAGCAAGATATTTCTTAATTACTATCCTTCATAAGTAAATTATCTATTAGCTTTATAAAAAAATTGAAATTTAAGTTTGATTTATTCCGCAGATTTCCTTTCTGGGCCATACTTAGTTCTAATAGTTTTAATCTTCGTTTCCATGTTATTAAAAGAAACACATTAGTTTCACTACTACAATTTTGATTAGTTTCATTGTTTTCCGTTCTCGCACCTGTATTTACTTCCTGTAATACAGTTTTTTTTATATCCACGGATTTTAACATTATCATAATATCACGCCGGGTTATCGTACTCTAGAATTTACTGTATGACAATGTCAAGGTTGTATGTTCAGACAAAAAATTGCATGCTTCAAAGAATTCTAACTACTTATGTGCCTAATAAGTTAGAAAGTCCAAGAACCGAAAAGTGCAACTTCTTCTTTCCGATTCAGTAATTGGCATTTCCCGTCATAAAATGCAATGTGCAGTCATCAAAATCTTAAGGTACTATTGTGGGATTTAAGTGTGAAAGATAGAAATGCAAATCATGATTTGCACTAATAAGCAGGGTATTCTTAAAATGACTTAACCCTGTTAATGTTACGCTTATTGGTTAATAGTTATTTAACTGTTTAATACGACAAATTTTCATAATATGGCGTTTAGTGTAGCAGCATGCAATTATTATGGTTTAAACTGTATTGTAAGTATTAAATATTGCAAAATTCTGAGACAATTAATTTTAAGAAATCGGAAATAAGTTGTTGGTAGTGGCATTCTTAGAAATCTTGTATAGCAAATAAATAGACTTTGATAAGAAAAACTATTGAAAAATCGCTATTGCAATCAAATACTCAGCAAACTATCCACAAACCTAAGTATTTTTCAGTTGTCAAATCTCGATCATTCCAATAATTTGATAAACCAAACTTATGGGAACCAAGGAACAATTCAAGCATTATTAGGGACCGTGAAAGACTCTGCAAGATATACACAGTAGATCATTTTACTGACATTTATGTGGCTTTCCGTAGAAAAACAAAAAAATGTGTAACTAAAATAATAATAATTATTGAAGTAGAAAAATGAAGATTCCTATAATTTTACATAACTGTCAAGCTGTAACGGATGACATGCTTATGATTTTTGTGCTTTTCTGTTCATTGTTTTTCCATTTATTGAAGTGTTACCACAATTAATATAAATTATCAAGCATGTTTATTTTGCAAATGCACAAACCATAAAGTTATCTCAGCTTCGTTGCAAAAATTTTATACGTACAACGTTTTAAGAAAACATTAAATGCATGATAAATTAAAATAAAATCTGGTACTCTTATTTTGTAAAAAAGATTGCAGTTGGAATCAATAAAAATATTGTAAAACGAAAATTGTAACTCTAATTGGTTGTAACTCAAAAAGTTGAAAAAACAATTAATTATCATCCATACATTTCATAAATAGCTAAATTACATAATCGAAACATCAAAATATCCTTCGTACAGATTCTTTTCCATATCGGAATTAGAGAAAAAGAAGATTCAAGTGTTAAAGGTGTACCAACAAAAACAAACAAGATAACACGAAAAATCGTATTTCAAAGTTATAATAACAAAAATTGGGAAAATGAACCTCAAACAAATAAGCTAAGAGTGATTAAAAAAGCTACACAAAACGAAAGGCCTGAAAACATCATATTGAAAACAACAAGTATTATTTAACAGACTAAGAATGGGTCATACAATACTCACTTATCTTTTACATTATAAAAAGAGAAGAACCCTATACTGGACAGAATGGAAACAGATATAATGTGCCAAATACAAATAATAAAATCTGTTGGACAACACAACTAACATGCTCAGCCAGTATAATATAGAAAAACTTATAAATTACAAGAAAAACTAAATTATATTCAAAAATTTAATAAAAATGTGACGAATCATCACCTGCCTTGTAGTTAATAACTTCAGAGTTAATACATTAACTAATGATCATGTGTTAAATCAAATATTTAAAAAAATATTGCAGAAAAATTAGCAAGGATACAACTAAAGTTGCCTACCCGTTCCCCTAAAGGCCAGTTGTATACAGACGTTAATCCTAGGATTTACTGATCCGTAGATCAAGTTCGATATTTCAATCAATCGCCGAAAGTGATCCGAGGATTAACTTCTGTTATACAACAGGGCCTAAGAGAGTATTTTCGCATTTAAAAACACAAAGATGTTCCCAGAACCTTATAATAGAGACACAGGCGGAAAAAAAAACCAGGGATCCAACCCCGCCTGCGGCGTAACATTCAAACAGTCGAACTGTTAGACTACGACCGTACTCTTCTGTTACATATTATGTTAACTTCAAAGTCAATTATTGATACTCGAAAATTTCTCAAAACGGGTTTCTAAATTATAAAAAATAAATCATTTAATTGAAATGATAAATTTTAGAGATTTTATAACTGGAACAATGCCTTAGGGAAAAACAAAAGGTTAATGCATTTAAAATTAAATTAAATGTACACAAGAATTTTTATGAAATTTCTCAAAAATTCTGGGTGACTGTTTGCAAGAATACTCGATTAATTAACCCCTCAACTATGGCAGTACCTAATAATGTAGCTACAATAATATAAATTAAACTTTGAGATTAGAATTGAAAATATTATTTTGGAATGGAAGTCGATATTGCAGAGAACCGTGGAACAGAAGACATGTAACCAGCTCAAAGGCAGTTTATACAAACACTGATCAAGTGCGACGTATTTGTCACAGTTAATATTATCTTTCTTTTCTTATTGTTGTTATTACGCTGACAGTTATGAATTTCATACAAAAGTCTACAAGTAAACCTTAATATGCTTAATTTTATTCTGTTTGCACCGCATGATGCACCACGCATTTAGACAACGTTTTGCATAAACCAACCTTTATGTAATTAAATGGGCGTGGGCGTTTTTTTAAATAAAATTAGGAGCGACCCTTTTCTCAGAAATTTTAAATTAAAAATCATAGTTTGATTTCTTTCCATTTAATATTTTATTATATTACAAAGATTTTTGGAGACCAGAGCACCGCCCCAGCTGCAGGAATTCCGGGTGTGGATCTCTCAAGTTACTTTATTAAATCTAATCTTCCTTTAATAAAATGGTGAATTTATCAAAAGAAAAGTGCTTTAAATTTAGAACAAAAAGGTCTTATATCATGAACAAATAAAAAACTAATATTACAGGATCATAAAAGTATTAATCCATATATTTTGTTCACTAGTTCGGTGAAAATGTTTGTATTTTTTCAGATTCAAAATGAAACAGTAAAAAGTAATAATTTAAAAGATATTCTACTCTTTGGTTATTGATTTGATGTTTGCCTGAGTCATGTAGCAATATTAATTTCCTACTAGGGTTACTAGGTTTAATCCCTCTACTGAAAAAGGAAGAGTGATTATGCGTTAAACTATTGTGTTGACAATTGTGTAATCGTTGTAAAAAATTTAAAATAAGTTTTTAACTTAAATAATAAAGTCGAAAATTTATAATGAAGTTGTCTAAGAGCCATTCCTCACAATACTGCAACTTGAACAGCCAACGATAGTTAAAAGGATATTATGATCTTTAATAGTAGCAAAAAGTTTATACTTACGACCAAAAGCAATAATTTCTGTAACCAAATCTTAGATTTCAGAGTAATTCGTTTATCCAAATTTCCACATTTTCTATTTAAAGCGAAATTTTTTAGTTTTAAACAAAAAATGTGTACATTTGACTGAACGAATAACTTGGAAATGTAATATAATAATTAAAAAAATTGTTTCTTTAGATCAGTGGTTTACAATTTGTGGGGGATCGCGAAGATGTTTCAGGAGAGTAGCAAATTATAGAAAAAAATAATTGCAGGCCAAATTTTTTTTAAATTTTTAATTTTATATATTGTAAAAATCAGTAGGGGGTCGCAAAAGGAGAAATTTGTTTTGCTCAAAGGAGATCGAGGCTCAAAAAAAATTGATTTTTTTCTTTCACTCTTTTTCTGTCGTCTTTCCAATGCTGAGTTACAGTATTCTGAGCGATACCTTTTATGGAAATAAAACTTTTCTTCTTTTTTAGTTCCTATATATTATTGTAGTTTGCAAAAATTATTTTTAAATAAAAAATGGAGTCTGACGTTTATAATAATCCAGATTATCCTAGTAAAATTTCAAACACAGACAGAGAGTAATAATGAAAAACCGATATTAATTCGAATTCAAATGGACTAAACGGGATTGAAGTAAAATTCTTTGAAATATTAGCCTAAATTGGTATGAATGAATTTGAAGTAGACTACATCGAATTTTTATTGATTTAAAATATTACACATTAAATTTATTTAATTGGCAGGAATTTAATCGGAATTGAGTAAAATTGCACTTTCTAATTAATCTCGGGCATTATCCCGAGAGTAATTATTAAAAAATTACAAATTTGTTGTTGAAAAAATTTGCATTAAAAAAAATGCTAAGTAATTCGGGAGAGAATTTGGAAATATATTTATGCAGTTGGAATCGGGAAGTTATCGACATACAATATTAGCATTTAACTATTTTAACTAAATATTTTTATGTTTAATAAAATATTTTAAAAGGTTACAAGTTGAATGAAATTTGAAATTTGTTTTACAATTTTAATGAAATTTGAAAATTTTCCAACTCACATTTTAGTTTAGGACCCCATTAGGTTAAGTGGTTTCGTCTTTTCAAGATAGTATCATCAGCTCAACTATCCCTAAATGATAGTTTAACATTTACAACTAAATATTTCCATGAATAAAAATTTCTTTTAATTTTTATATGCTAAGTGAAATTTTAAAATTTTCAGATTTACATTTCTAGTCTAAGGCACCGTTGTACAATGTTGTTTCGCCTTATTGTACATCAGTGTCTGATACCCGGTTTCATAAACACTTAAACTGCGATTATATTATTTAAGTCTAAATTTAAGCTGAAATCGCAGTTTAAATGTTTGTGAAACCAGGCATTAGACTAGAAATGTAAATTGGAAAATTTTAAAATTTTACTTGTAGCTTGTAAAAATTTAATAAAAATTTATTCAACAAAAAATAAAAATTATAATAATCGAATCGATTATTTATGTGCAAATCTTTTATATTTTCTTAATGAAAATTAAATTATTTAACGTCAGTGGAAATATTTCATAATTATACTTTCTTCCCCATTTGGCAAATAACTTGTTAAATATTACAAAATCCAGCTGCAAGTTAATTAAAGTAAATTTAATTGTACCTAAAAGTTTCCATGGATCAATGCAACATGGTAGGAGGGACCACATATTTGATACATTTTTCTAGTCTAAGGCACCGTTGTACAATGTTGTTTCGCCTTATTGTACAACAGTGCCTGATGTTCACAAACACTTAAACTGCGATTATATTATTTAAGTCTAAATTTAAGCTGAAATCGCAGTTTAAATGTTTGTGAAACCAGGCATTAGACTAGAAATGTAAATTGGAAAATTTTAAAATTTTACTTGTAGCTTGTAAAAATTTAATAAAAATTTATTCAACAAAAAATAAAAATTATAATAATCGAATCGATTATTTATGTGCAAATCTGTTTTTATATTTTCTTAACGAAAAATTTAATTATTTAACGTTAGTGGGAATATTTCATAATTATACTTTCTTCCCCCAAAATTTAGCAAATAACTTGTTAAATATTACAAAATCCCAGCTGCAAGTTAATTAAAGTGAATTTAATTGTACCTAAAAGTTTCCATGGATCAATGCAACATGGCAGAGGGGACAACATATTTGATAATTTAAAAAAACTTAGATACATACATATATATTATGTAGTATGAATATAATTGACTTTTAAACATAATGCAAAAAATTCTGTAATTTATTAATATTTTTTAAGTAATCTAGGATTATTTGACTATTTATATGTATTATCTGTATATTAGAATTACTACAAATTCTAACTTTAGATAAATAAAATATACTGTCAGCATAATTTTGGATAAGTTAACCATAAATTGGTGATAAATTATTATATTACTTGACGATGTTATAGTATGATGGAAACATTAATTTGCTAAAGTATATTTACAGTAAAGTTTTGTTATGAAACTAGGTGCAGTTTAATTCTAAAAAGTGTTAGTGCAGATTTTGATGACTTGAACATAATATAAAATATAAATTTATAACTTCACACCTAAAAATACGAGTAGCTTATCTAATAAAAAGGTATTATTTAATTTATACTTATAAGCTTCAGCAATTTTATTGAAAAAGTATCTGAAGGTACTCTGTCTTCTACATTATTTATATTCTTGTATATTATTCTAGAATATAAATCATGGCACAAACTATTTGGCAACACCATGATACCTAAGGTACACTGCACCAACTGAGTTTAATAAAATTTCAATTAAACATAATAGATTTGAGGAATTTCTAAAAAAAATTTAAGAAGTTTTTATAATGAATCAACACATAAATGATATTAAATTCCGTTTGAACCGCAGTAATTAAGTATTAGTTAACTTTCCCTCAGAGCTAAATTTCCAAAAACTTAGGTCAGAGTTAATCAATGTATAACTTAGTCCTCAATCTGTATAATTGGCTAAAGATTGAGTTAATTCTGATCCACCTTAAATCCTCTGTATTCGACTTGCTTAACTATTTCCAGATGAGATGCGATACCAGCAATATAATATAATAATTACTATACTTTTAAACAAAAAATATTTATCTAATTTGATGGTGCAAAATCACGCTTCAAAATAACTTTTTCAGAAAAATACTTAAACAGAATTATAATATGGCAGCAAAAGCATTATTATTTATTTAAGCGGACATACAAACACATATTTGGAATATGATCAGTAGGGTGCTTTTAATACAGCATATGATTGAGCTACATAACTATATTCAGTGTGAAAACAAGTAGAAAAATATTATAATGCTTAGTTTATCAGGCCAATAAATGTAATATCTAAGCCATGGATTTCTCTGTTGCTGAAATATGAGTTTATTATTCAAATAAAATTATAGAATTTAATGTAAAAAGTACCATCAATCATAGATCTTTTTCATTCCAAATTTGGTGAAAGAAATTTCAAGAACATTTTATAAAAACCTCAAAAACTATGATGTTTACAACAATTTTTGCAAATACAATAAAAATAAATTAACAGAAATTATATATAATAAAATAGTGTACTTACATTGTATGAGTCAAAGGTTTTGCTGAAAATTCTTTTAATTTCTCACTTCGTGGTGGGGACTGACGTGTACAATTGCTGGGTACTTTATCAGGTAATCTAGCTCTCATACTTTGATTTATGCGCATTTGCCTGGGTTGTAAAGGAGGAGGAACATCTCTGCTAGGACTTTCGGCTATCGAAGCTCTTTGATGAGTTTTGTTATCTGCAGATAACTGCGACGAAAATTTTTTGAAATCTTCTATTTTGTTATCAAAACGTGGTCGCAACGGCTCAGATCTGTGAGGTTGTGAAAAGTCCTTTGCAACTTTTTGACTAATAGCTACAGCACCATGTAATGGCAATTTTTGTACAGAGGGATATCGCATACTTAAGCGTTCTGAATACATTCTCGTGTTAAAAAACCCTGTAGTCGGTTGGGATGGCACAGTTTTACTATTACTAGTGGGAGACACAGTTTTTTGTGTTTGTATATTTCTATTATTAGTTTGAAAATCTCTTGCAGTATTGCACGAAATGGGTTTTTGATTCTGCAATTCTATTACAGAATTCTGGTTTGAATTAGTATCACATATTCCTTCTTTCAGTTTATTATTCACTTTCACTTGAGGTTCAGCAAATTGGCGACTACTTTTTGTATCAGTAGATCTATTACTAAATTCTTCTTTCCAATCTAAATTTTGCAATTCTGGAGGTGGAGGAGGCAGTGGTTCGTCGTTGTAAAATACTTCATCGTCTAGTACTGTCGGAGGTGACGGTGGAGGTAAATCTGGGCTAGGCAATCTTTGAGTTTTAAACAAATCGGGGAAAGCCGCTCGTAGGTTTGGATTTTTTGGTGGCCTTTCGGGTGGTTTGTCGGGAATCCAATCGTCAACAGAAATTGAGGGCCCCACTATGATAGGACCTAGCAAATCGGTAGCTAAGCTACCGCACGAATTACTATGCTGATGACGTGCTCCCAATTTTATTTCCAAATTTCTAGCATCACGAGACGATAAACTACTTCTTCTTGAATTAGTTCCCGACGCATAATCAGACGCCGAAGATGCTCTTCTAGAAGGTGATTGAATTTTAACTCTAGGTGGTGGTTGAGGAGCGTGAATTAAAGCCGGTTGAGATCTAGCTAATTGCGGTTCCGACCGCCACGCAGAGTTTTTATTCGGACTCGAATGATGCCTTTCATAAAACGATAATAAAGCCTTCTTTTGTATAGCTTTTAATGTTGGATCAGGTATTCTGTGCTTCTTTTCTGGATCTAAATATGAATACTTTTGTTGCTTTTCTAATTCGTTTATTCTATCAGCTACGGATGGCAGCTGTTGTAACGATGCGTGCCTAAAAAGAATACGTCAGTTAGTAAAACATTACAATGCATTACATATTAAAAGATTTTGGCTCTTACCTAATATTTAGTTCCTGTTGAGTTTCGGTTGGCTCAACCGTGTAAGTATTTACGGGAAACAATTTCAGTTGATTGGTTTTATTCTTCTTCATTTCCTTTTCTTTCCAACAATATTGGTCGTTATTTGGTTGTCTTACATTTTCGGTGTGCAACTTTTGGGGAGTTTGAACTCGAGCACTGTGCGCGATTAATTGTTTTGACATGGAAGAGTTTACAGATTGAGTGCACGAACTACTGGCAACAGAAACGTCACTCATAGAACCATGCCATTTAAGTGTTTCGCTAGACGATGCACTGCCAGAACTAGTTGTAACGACACTATCACGGCCCTCGCGTCTGTTAACATGATTGTCTTGTTCAGATAATTCATCCCAAGATGACGACACTTGAGATCTATTAGCAGCTACTTCACTATCGCGTCTAAGCCTATCTAAAAATGGTGTAGATGTGGAATCGGTACTTGATACATAACTGTGATATCCTTCAGATTGAGCATACGAGGATTGCTTCTGATGTTGATGACTTAATGACTCGTCATAATTCCGGCTGTATTGTTCTAATTCGACTTGCGTTAAATGCGATAGATTTCCTTTAATATCTATACTGTATTTACAAAATTTATCAACGGCAGTTTCGTCATATGATCTTGCATATTCTTCAAGGTCTGCTTGTGTTAACTGAGGCTTATTGTTGTCCCTCTCCGGGGGCGATGGCACCATGTATTCCATATCTCCAAATGCTTTTCCCTCACGATCTACACGAGGCAAATACAGATGATCATTAATATTGTCGATGCGTGATTCGTAAGTTTCAGGAGAAATCTTTTCACATTTTTCCATCACAGTTTTAAGTTTCTGTAAAACAAAGACAAACAGTTATTTTATGCATTCTAAATTGTATTGTTGGTAAAGGGATAATTTTAATATTCCTCAGGTATGATCCACATTTTACAAATTAATAGGTAGGCGGGTAGACCAAAGTTTTATCACTGCACATTAAATGTGTGGCGAATGATTCACTTCTTTTAAAAATGCCGGTAAATATTTAAAAGATTATATCTTCAAAGAATCGTGAGTGGAATATTTTGGTCGTTTGCGATAAGATTTTAGGTTTAAAAAATGTTTGCATTTCCGATAATCCTGTCAAAACTGAATATATTGCTGAGAATGTCTGTTTGTGACTATCGGTCAAATTAAGTAAGTAACTAAAAGTTGATAAGCTAATGCTACACGTTTATCGGTAACTGCTGGAAGTAAATTAATTTTCTTTACGTACTATAACTTAAATGTTATTATTTAACAAATAGTAATGGCAATGACCAACAGTTTTAGACGTGAACAATTTCTATTTATGGTTATTTTATAAGCAATATAAACATTTAATTTCTATAAAAGGAAACATGTTTAAATTATAATTTGTAGTTTTTCAAATTATTATTTATAATTTATGAGTCCATGGGAAGCAAAAGATACAAGTAGGCCCGTGGGTGATAAAAGATTATGTACTGAAATCTACTGTCACAAAAGATAAAAGAAAACTAATCTATTTTTTACGATGGGTGCGAATATAAAAGTTTTATAGAAATCATGATTGTAAATATAATGATTTTTAGAACTACATATATATAAGGACAAAAACGAATTAAAAGGTTCTTGTCTGGTCATGTACAGAAAAAAACAAATAATGTAGAATGTATTATTTAATTTTGATGCTTTTCATCAAAATTCGAAAACTCCGCAAAATGAAACAATAAGTACATCAATAGAGGAATTCATGTCGTAAACTTTGTGAACCTGATTTTTCCTAAACTTTGTAGAATTTTATCTGAAGTTTACGAATATGAGGTTTACCAAGTTTAGGATGACTTTATGACGTGACATGAATAACCCTAATATTTTGTAGGTATGTAATATTATACGACCAGACAAGTCTTACCTTTTTGATTTGATTTTGATATGAGGTCATCATAACGTTGACAGTGATACAATTAAACAAACAAATAAGCATCCAATATGGATCTTTTCATATTCATATTTTGAAGTATTATCAAAAGCACAGTTTTGTGGGTGGCACTATTACGTCAATACATATTTACTTTATTATTGCAGTTTACAGATAATTTAAAAGGATTTAATTGCTATTACATAAGATAATATGTATTAATACGTTAATAATTAATTACGTATTATTGTATAATTATTGATCTTCATAGCAATACACATTATGTTAGTTATACGCCTCTCCGTTTTAGACTATCATAGTTACATTTTTTTTTCTTGAAGACAGATTACGGTAAAGAATACAATCGTAGGTGGTAAACTGGTCTACTATATTTACTAATATCATTGATTACTAACTAATCTAATATACTAAACTGTCAATCACCCTCAATTAATTTCACTCATAATTTAAGAGGGCTGTCTCATACTGGAACGGAAATTCAAGTTCAAATAAATCTATGATCTTATTGATAGAATAAAGAAAGAAGAAAACCTTGACACGCGAACGTAAAAAATATAAAAATAATCTCCGTTATTGAAAATGCAAATTTCAATTAAATGCACCTTTAACCGTCATTCACTCACTATCTCACAGATTTTTAAACAAAATTTTTATGAAGCGCTATTGCATGCTTATTGAGGATTTGCAAGAAGAATACGAAACTGTTATTTCGTATGAATAAATTAAGCAAGTTTTAAATTTAAATTGCCTACGAGGAACGACTCGGCGGAGAAAAACTGGAGAAGATAAAACTTAACTTTACGATGGGTACAATTTGAAATTTTATTCGCTACTCCAGATTGCGGAATCGGATAAATAAAATTGCAACAAAATCTTGTCAACAATTATTATTTCAGAATGGGGGGTTCACGAGTATTGTTGGACATTAAAAAAATTCATTAGTGAAAATAAATTTTAATCTCATTTACTCTCTTCTTCGGCCTTAATTAAGCATTTTCTCAAGATAAGAACTTCAAGTACCGTAGGAAGGAATAGATTGCATTGTTCAAAAGTATGCAATAATACATTTTTCAAATACGTAAAACGATATCGTCATTAATAATTAATTGGTCGTACTAAAAACAATTTGTTCGAAGTAATAAAATTGGTAAATTGGGTGTAACGTGAAAAATCTGTATTACAAAAAAAAAATAATTTATCATCATTATCGTCTGATGAGTTCGTAACAGATCAACTCGTGTGTCATTTGAAGTCAATATGTAACGTCCGTTATTCAATCAGACATCAATGACTCATAAAAATACAATTACATATGTAATGTAATTCAATTTCAAATACCTGTTGCATAGAAGAATGTTGTCTTTTCATGTAAGGCCTTGTGTAGGTCACGACCTTTTCCTTGGGGTAATTGGTGTGATCAGTCCAAGATTTTGAACGATGCGAACCACCGCTAGGGGGGCCTCGGAGTACCTGTGGTACATCCGCAGCTGCAGGCACGGGCCACGAAGGAAATTTTTCATGTCCGGGACCGTACTTAATAGACTTGAGGCTTGAAGAATCACGAACTGGCGGTGCAGGTGGTGGAGATTCTGCATCTCTGATGGTTAATGGAGCAAAATTCAACCCAGACTGGTTTTGCAAATAGGAATATATGGACGAAGAGTTGTTTTTATTTTCTCGGTTTGTTTGAAGATTTGGTGTTGAACGTGAAGGCATCATTCTGTAGAACAAAGGTATGATATCCAGTGCCGGAAAATGCGGCTCCTTCGAAACTTTGAAGCCATAAGTGCAATATCTGCAATAAAATTTATATATTTAGAATTACATAAAAAATAATCGTTCAGGTTAACTTAAACGAATAGGAAGCAAGTTTTTCATCCGACGACAATGTTCATTAAAATTACATGTATATGCTAATTAACTGATTAAATATATATCTTGAGGGTTCAACAATTTTATAATTAGCTTGTTTCCGATAAATTTTGGATAAATTAGAGAGTTAAATAATCGGATACAAAATCGACAATTAACTTTGTTTCAATTTCAATATGTAATTTGTTTCAATTTCAAAGTCTGGAAAATTAATTCGTACCTCTATCGAACGAATTTTCCATCGAGCATTTTAACAAATGAAAATCTACTGGGTATGTGGAAATTTAGCGAGACAGACGTCATATTTAGGTTGTCTATGATTACGTAACTAAATTGCAGCCTGTGTTAACGTTAATCAAATAATGAAGTATGTAATAGTAAAAATGTGACATAGAATTGCTATAGTGATGTCAGAACTTCAACTTGAGTCGCGGTCAAATCAAACCACATTCCTTGACTACTTTTTCTCGTCTGCTAAAATATTCTTTTACATTGAATTCGAACTGAAGTATTTAAAGAAAAAAGTAAGATACAAATCGTATTAATACTAGTGAATGGTACTCAAATACTTTTATGTTGTTTAGTTTTTATTTTGCATCACATTTTTACAATACGCGAAAATATAAAAATAAAAAGAGGAGATGATTGACATTTAAAATTATTATGCACAACTTCCTTTCTCAAGTAATGTACAAAACAATTATGTGTAGTTGATAGTAAAATTGTTGTGAATTAAATAATATAATATAGCGGATATGAAGAACCGTTAAGGTCCAAGTATTTAGAAGCTTATAAACTGACGAAATTAAATAATAAACCTATTCCATTAGGTAGCCGACACATGAAGAATTTAAACAGGTTCATCTTTTTTTGTATTAAAATACCGTTGCCGTTCTGTCTCAAATGATAACATATTGCTTATAAGTGTCGTTTTGATATTCAAAAATTATGCATATAATTTCCTTAAGCAAAATTGTAATTACAATAAACAAGTTATAATAAATATTTCAGACTCTTTCAATTTCAAATTTTTTTATTGGCTACAAATATAATTATTTTGAATTATTTAGTGACGTAACGAGAACTAAACTGAACTATATACTATGTATACGTAACCATGGGTGGTTAAACACTCCAAGCACAATATAAAACGCTATAGCACAGACAAGATCGCCTTCAATTTCATGAATAAATGTCTGCAAAAATAAACAATTGCATAGATAAGCGAACGAGATTATAACATTCTTGCTTGGTATCCCGCAAAAAGTATGAATTTAAAAATGCTTGAAAAATATCTGACGCTGACATGTCCTTTCAAACAGCTTCGAGTTTTAAAATTCGGATTGTAATCTGCAATCTTATACGTGACCGGTTCACTTATGTACAGATTATTTTAATCCTGAATATACAAATAAAATCTTCTAAAATTATATCCGCTCTGTATTCTGCTTCTCATGAGAACCTTTCGTACCTTATAATGTTCGATAGGAAATGAGGACTATTATGGCAGTGCACTATTTCGCCAAGTATATTTTATACCCAAAAAAATTTTTTTTGTATAACAGCTGTGCAACCAGTTACCTAAATTTTTTTTGCTACAAGACAGCAGGCTAATAGTAAAAGACAAGATATATTATGTCACGTGGCCAAAATTCGAAGCCAACCGAATCGGATTTTTAATTTTTTAAATTTCGTGGGTGTGTAATCTTTTCTCCAATTTGGCAAACAAGTTTATTGAACTCATTGGTAGTGTGTATTTCAAAATTTAATTTTTCAAAACTTCTTGTAATATGATTTCCGCACACGCTATATTTAAAAGGTAGCAGACGAGGAAGTGACTATGTAAATTTCTTCAACAAAAGAAGTAACGGTTAAGATAATGTTTGTCAAGTGCTAAACAATCTCTAATTTTCATTTACATAAATTATAAAGGAATTTCAAGCAGACACATATATTTGCATTAAAAATAAATAAAAAAGCAAACAAATCCAGTATCTGCATTTGTAAATATTTGTAGTCTTTCATTTGTAAGCGCCACATTATTGTATCTTTATTTTTTGTTACGTGTTCACTATTGCATTGGAATTGTATCTTTTTGCGCACAAAAAAAGTGGAGTGTAGCTTGAAGTACAAATAATGTAGGTAAATTATAATAAAGCTAAACTGATGTGGAGTACAATTTACAGCTTCGAAGTAAGTAATAAGAAAATGTGTAGTAAATTAAACTGTTCGTTACAGACTCCTCAAGTATAATAAAGCAAAGAAGGAGAACCAAGGTGAGTAAATCTTTTAGATGCATTAAAATGCGGTTAATGCTCCAAACAAAGAAGTATACAAAAACGATGAAACCGTCTGGCTTAATAACGATTAAATAATGATATAATAAATCTAGGTAGGTATATTAGGTTATATAAACTTGGCGAAAGAAAATATGAGTGAAAATAAAGTGAAATTAGGTTTCTTGCACAAAAATAAAAATATTTAAAAACATGCAACTATTACTTTTAAGCAACAGCAATTTATAATGGAGTTTAGATGTAACTCGAAAAATCGTGACTCAAAATCAACCTCATTTAGGATCATTAAGATGTATACGGCAGTTATTTATCAAAAATACTTGAAAAAATTTTAAAAGACAGAATAAAAAACACGATTTTTTAATTATTAACAATTAAGTTTTAACCTCTGTGCAGTCTAATAAATCACGTTTTATTTCTCGAACATCAATCAAAGTCAATTCATTGTTTCATTAGCTCATCCAATTGGATATTTGCAAAGGAAAGAATAATTTAGAAGTAAATGCACTCTGCTGAACATTAAAAACTGATGGTAAGACTTCAATTAAAAAATTCGTAACCACTATAGTATAGTACATTTTTGCTCCGACGTGAGCTGTGGCGAATGGAAGAACAAGGTGGGCTTTATTTAAATGCTGTATGAATTTAAAGTTAATCCATTCCAAGGTGTTAAATATAATTTATTAGAAATTAGTATTGTCACAAATATAATAAACCTTGAAACTTATTAAATGCTCAACTGGAGAAAACCGGCATATTTTTTGTGCTTTATAACGACCAAGTGCAATAACCTTTTTGATTAATAGAATTCAAATTTGTCTTACAAAAAATAATGTAAATACATCGACCTTCGGATAAAATTTATCATTTGCATCATCACTGATGTCCACAACAAAAACTTCAGATTGAACTTGGAAAAATACGTGTTTTGAATTTCTGCTATTGCATTCGAAATTCGGTAGTTCCAAATTTTTTAGTATGGGTAATTCAAAACCCCGATGTTGGATAAAAACGGTAGAAAGAGTTTGACATTGTATTAATTGAAAGTAGAACAATATTATACAGATCCTAAGTAGGTAACAGAAACAAACTTGAAAAAAAGAACTTACAATTCCTAAGGAGGAAGTAATTTTTACATATTCGGAAAGATAAAAAACGATATCAACAATTTTCTCTCATTTGTTTTACTGCGTGTATCTTTTACAAATCAAAATATTAAGTATGTTGATTTCTTCTTCTCTGCATCTCGGGTCAATAATCTCCCCCAACCGCCAATATTATCCTCGATTACAATTATTATTGTGAAACAACATTTTTCAAAAATATGTCCACAAGTTTCACTTTAATAAATTTAAAGTAAATCTCGGTGGGTATTTCGTATTCTATTGTAATACTTTTGTTTTATTCTGCACTTTCCTTTATGTATCTCCGATTTATATAATCACTTTCGCTCACAATTTGTCGCAAAATTTGCTTATTTATAAGTTTTCTCTTTAGGTTATCAACTTTGGTAACATTTGTAATCCTGGAATTTCTAGAACATTTGTTGCAATGGTTAGCGATTCAAAAATACAGGGTAATCAGAATTTTAGGTCACGCAGCAAAACTCAACCTACAGCTTCCTGGCTTCACCGCTGTATTTATCGGTCGTCGTTCCAAGAGGTCGAAAAGTTCACAACGCATAACCGCAATATCTAATATGCTTTTTTTGGAATGTAATCGATTGTCATCTCTACAAAAAGCTTTTAATTAATTAGTTTCTCGGGTATATCATATTCCATGCTTTCGTGCTAAAAAATAAAATTTCCTATTTGGTGGTTTGGCAAGTTTTTTGTATTTCCATGTTTGGTTAAATATGAAATTTTGCACATTAGTGACAAATTAACGTATATTATTACGTGTCGATTGAGCCATTAATTTTCTTTTAATTCTTTCTTCACTAATCTCTTAATAATCTTTATTTTAAAATACCTAATTCTTCTAATTTAAATTATTTAAATCTTAATAGATGCTAATCTTTTATTATAATAAGTTACTATTTCGTTAATAAATTGAATTTTTGGATAATATATAATTTCAGAAATTAATTTTGATATTTTCGACCTTTTACCTCAACAAAACCGTAACCCTCGTTAAAACATTTAACAATTAGATATTATGTTTTAATTTCTAAACAAGTAATAAATAACATAAGTAGCGGAGTTCTCAGACAATAAAAAGTTAAATTAAGAAACAAGAATTGAATCTATAACAATCGCACCAAGTGTAGGTATAAGGTAGGTATAATTAAATAGTATCAATAACATTTCCGCACATAAATAATATGTCAAAAAATTTATTTCAAACAAAAGCATACACATCATGTGATGTGTATAAATTAGTGCATTATTAATAATTATATGTTAATCGAGTGAAGGTGTTTACATCAATAAGCAAAGATTTAAAAGAGAAATTAAAAACTGCTTTTTAATAATTGCAACAGCCCACACAACCATATAATTTATTTAAAGTTGACATCTAATTTGTCTTAAGTTGAAATATAAAAGTGCAATCCTGACTTGATTCTATTAGTTCGATTTAAATAAAAATCCTTTCATTTAGTTTCTTTTTAAAGATTTTATAATTCGGATTTAAAATTTCAAAAATTTTCTTCGAGGCCACTTTGAAAAGTAAATAATTTATTAATTTAATGTAGTAGTTTCCCATGAAAAAAATAATGAGCAGAAATAAATGGAATTTACGCGAAGTTCTCCAGAACTGCTATTTAGGGGGACCAAACAAATTAAGCTAAAAAAATATGTTTTTTCATTTCGAATCGAAAATCAACGCCCCAGAAAAAATAACCAATCTGTGCCAGTTTTAGATAATTAAAGAAACTTGAAGGTAGAAAAAAAGCAAACGTTTGAAGAAAAGCAGTGTTTTAATTAAAATTAGACGAGTTTTAACGATAACATAATCCATTTATAACCAAAAATATAAATACTAAGATATTGAAGTATTCATATGTTTTGCAGATTCGTACTTAACATTTTACGTACTCGTTGAAGTGCTTTTTGCTTTCAAAATTTCTGCAATATTTCAACTTGTAATATTTTTGTTTTTGTATGAGGTATTTCAATTGTGCCAGTCTCTTAGTGCAGTTAGATTAAATTACAATGAAAATTAAGCTTTATTTACAACAGATCAATTGATTATTAACAATTTCTAATAAGTTAATGCATGATTAACTATGCTGAAATAATTATTATTACCATCAATGGGATGAGATTAATTAAGGTTTATTACAAATTTACAATCAATAATGAGCAGATCATTATAATATCTAATTCAATTTTATAATGCAAAATTTTATGGCTAATAGATACTAATTAGCGCATAAAACGGTGTGCAAATAAAATTTGGGTTCCCACAATAGGTAAATTTACAGAAGCTACAAACTTAACGATAGCATTAACGGAGATTTATGATATAAAATATTTAACTATTGCGTATCTACCAAGAATGTGTGTATACCAATCCACATGGAGAAGTATCAAGCAAACCAGAAAAATCTTCATTTTTTAATATTCATGACCAATATTTTGTGAATAGTAAATATTACATTTATTTAATTCAAAATTCAGCACATTACAGCGGAAATGATAGGTCTAAAAAAATAGATAAATGATGCAAGATTAGATACAAAAAAAATAGTTATTTTTAATAGAACTTCTGCTATGCCCAAGATAGAAAGTTAAATTAGAGCTAAAATCTTTCCACTTGCAAAATTATGCTGTTTATCTAGTTTATTGGATGTAAATTCAAAAATAGAGATCTTCAAGCTGTTGCACTTTATTATGTACCTACTGGTCCGTTTACACTTCATTAAATACTACACCAGTAAAAAAATAATTATGTATTAACAAATGTTAATTAAATTTCAGGTATAAATCATACATAATCAGTAATCGGTTATTTTTATTAGTGTGATTACACGGATTTAATGTTTTGACATAATTGAATATTTTTTAATTTCAATTAACTATTGGGTTAAGATTTTATAACTTCTTATAATGATTTCAGCATTCAGCATTGTAACTGACAAAAGCAATTGATTCGGCCGTTAAAATAGGTTTTTTGTAAAGAAATGTTGACTCAAGAGTATATTACTATTATACTTTTGTAGAAGATTGTTATAATCTTATGTCAAAGCTTATTGGTAGGTGAGTAAATATTAAAATTTATTTAACTTTCAGAAAAATTCAAAAAAGTCAAATAGGTTAGAAACCTTGGTAAATTTTAGGAAAACTATTTATAACAAACATCACGAAAGCAAAATGCAAAATTAGTTTGTATTTCAAAGTAGTGTTTTTCAAAATTATAAGTAGGAGACCCTACAGAGGAAACAGTATTTGAGAATATTTTGGATTGTACATTATAATATTATTATTATACAATAATAAAAAATGTAAATATTAATATTGGTTGCCGGTAGGCAAAAATATGAATATTTTATAAACAAAATTAATTTTTCTTCTTATAAAAATCATATACTAAAAATTACAATTTCCCGAGTTGTGTATACTATATACTCTTTGCAACCACGAATTCACTATTATACAAATATGATTAAGTTTTCCAAAATTTATCGCTAATCCATGTTATTGCCTAATTTGTAATAAATACTATAACGAAGCGGTTTTTATTGTAAAATGATCGATAAAAAACATACGATAGCTGGCACTAATAGACCACCCATAATGATGTAATTTCCACTTTGGTGGGCTTAAAAGAGTGCAAAATAAGGCCTACGTATATTATGTTTCATACAAGTTTCATAAAAAAATATGGTGACAATTTTAAAAGAATTATGTAACGCGCATTCTGCTTTTAAGGAAAACGGCATTGATGTATGTTAAATTAATTGTGCCAATTTAGAAGAATTTGAGATTATCTGATGCAAAAATCCATTAGTGCTGTGCCTGAAAAAGCGCGGACGAATTAAGTGGTGAACTAGTTTCACGCAATTAATAAATTAATGGGTAGCAGTCGAAATCCGCTCCGGTATAACAATAAAAGATTGCAACATTGTGAATTTAATTAAAAGTGTTTACGCATAATAATATTAAAAACTTGGGTTAAGAACCAATTGAAATCGATTTGAAATTAATAGACGTTGCGCATGAAAAGCAGTAGGCAATTTCTAAAAATCAAGATAATAAACTTAACGATTTAAATACGCATATTTACAATTTGTAAATTTTAATGATTACAAATACTTTGGTTACGATGGGAAAAAATCTTAAGCAAATTATCATTTCTCAAACTAATTTAAATTCGAGAAACTGTCATAAAAACATAAACCGTTTATGTTTGTCCATTAAACAAGCTAATGCAAAAACCTTGCTAAACTGGAATTAACAGAGCTAAATCAATGTTGTGAAATTATAAGAGAATGGTGGATTACTGATCTGTCATGATCACGACCACTGCGTTTGCAATCATTGTTTTCACATGATTTAAACGACTTTTGTTGCAATATTTATTCAAATTATTATTTGCTAATCCTTAAGCTAGTTATTATAAAACTAATAACGATTAATTTTTACGGTTGTTCCATCAATCGTTTTTAGTATCACAAATAGCTAAGTTTTTGTGGCATTCCTTCGTAATGTTAGTAATTTTTTTTTAAACGCAATTCTTCTGACCTTCCACAGATAGTTTGATAATTGCAATGAATTTAAAACTGATTGTATACAATCATTTAAGTAATCAAAATGCTGAAGACGCGTGAAAAATTTTACCGATGAAAACTGAATTAAAATGGAAACAATTTTCCAAGTCTTAAGCTTATTTACGAAACCTTTAATGAAACTCGTCAGAGAGGTCAAAAAAACTGAATGAAATAATAATTGCTCCCGTTTAGAAATAATCTGCAATAAAAACTTAATACGTAATGTAGGTTCAAAATAGTTTGCATTTTAATTTAATTTCTTTATATTAAAAAAGGGTTTATAGTTAAATGTTAAGTCAAAACTTTGGATTAAGTACCTTTGAAACAATGTCTTATTACTTCAACTAATTTACTAAATTAATGGAGTACCAGCACTGATTGTTATATTTCCTTTCTCTGTTGTTGTGAACACTAGTAGTTGATTTGAAATGGAAGACTAATTTTCGAATAATGATAGGTTATAATACATCTCAAGTCTAAACCATATTTGTGTTTTTTCTGTTTGTGGCATTGAGTATATTAACTTGCAATAATATGTTTCAAGAATGAATTTTAATAATAGTTAAATAATTTACCGAATTAGAATTATTGCAAAAAAATTTGCTAAATTATAATTAAATAAATTATTTAACTTGACTATTAACAAAAACAAAATTCATTAATACCATGCAGTTATCTTGATGTAACTGAAAATTTGAAAACCCATACAGTAACGTCGATACTAAAGAATTTGAGCTAATTATATGTTCTTCTCGTGCTCTGAATTTATTGCAGATTATTCGATGACCCAGTATGCGATAATTTTATTTTTCGTAAAAAGTGTAACGTGTAAGTTTGGTATGCTTTTAATCTATTGTTTTATAGGCACTACATGGTGAACATTTCCACCACATTTGAGAACGACCTTGTCTTTTAAACAATACTTGGGTTACCTAAGTCAGGCATAAGTGAAATTATGCAAAACATATGAAATTCACTTAAAAGAGTTATGAGTTGAAGACAAAAATAGCCTATAAGTTTTTTTGTAACTTTGTAACTGTTTATGACTAAATTGTTAGTTGTCAACACCAACTCGTGACCCAATTTTTAGTAATTAAAAGAGTAAGGTGAACCTATAAATTCTACTCAATTTTGCCTGCAGCATTAAAAGTACGCTAATAAATTTATTAAAGGAACAATATTTTTTCTAACAGCAATCTAGAAAGCAAAAACCTTGCATTATTGTAATTTTAACAATACATTATAACAGTCATCTGCACTTGAGCATGTAATTCCATAAAAATCAAAAATCAATAAATATTATCTATACCTATTACAAAACGTATGTTCCAAAATAATACTATTAAATTGTTTTTATTTACTTAAAAAAAACATATTTAATAATTTGAATTTGTTGCAGGAAGCCTTTGGAACCATTCTTTTTGAGCCGATGCAGTGCAATAAAAAATTAACAGAAAATTTTATTATGAAATGTTTAATTACTATGAGACAGATTGTAATTTACATTAAAATCCAATTTTCAAAAACGTTAATGAATTAAGTACCTAATTAAATATCATCGAAATAAAAAAATGTTGTGGAGTAAACGTGGGTACTTACTTGAAATATATCGAATTTTTTAAATTTCTAGTTTGTTTTGTTAATTAATTAACAAATTGTGATACTGTTACTTGGATGAAATTATTGAAATACCTTATTTTCTCCATAACAGATATTGTAAGATAATAACTACATCCAAATCAAGTTCATAATTAAAAGTTTTTGACTTTTAAATTAAAATATCTATATTATGTAAATATAAAATATATTTTGTCGTATGCTGAATAATAAAGAATCTTTAGAGACTACTTGCTAATGAAACAAAAATTTCCATGTAAATGGTTATTTTTTTTTTAATTAAATTGCAAATTAGGTAAATTTACATAATATAGAGCAAAGCCTCTGGCTCAGTTTTGATTAAAACACTGAATTTGATTTTTTGATTTGTCTAAAATTGCAATTAAGGGAGGGATATATGCTGGGGTGTCCATATAATATTCAAAGAATGTGTTTCCCTCCTTTATCTCGATATTAACTAGTGCCATTTTGCATTCTGTGAAAATGTTGTGATTTTGTCTATTTTACGTTGATAATGTATTATTTTGCCACCAACGACGAGGTACCTTAATTCGTTTTGAGAATATTTATTAGAAAGATTATATATTGGTCGTTGTTATTGTCTTTAAATGAAAGACGTATACAGCCAATTGTACAAATCTCGGGTTGGAGTTAATCTAGGGTTACTCAGTCTTCAGTTACTTTAAAGAAATACTTCAATTTACCTGAGTTCAAATAAATAAGTAAGTAGTCAGAACAACATCCATACATAAATAAACTCTGAGAATAAAGTGAGCTATAAGATCTACTACGTAATAACAGGCTTATGAGGTGACCCATAACTCTGCTTCCTTACATTATATATTTTACGAAACCCATGCAACTATTAACAAAACTTGTACAAAGATTTTATAACATTGGATTGTTGAGAGTAATTAAAATTAAAAAACGATTTGATAATTCAATGTATTACGAAACTATAACTACATATATTAATAAAATTATCACAATATTTTATTAAAATCGTGAGAAAACTCATAATTAAAGTTTGGTGAAAATAATCCTCGGATAAAACCGCGAATTAAAATTTCTGACAACCTGGGTTAATAATATACAGTATAGAGAGCCATATGTCCAAATAAGAATGTTATATCGACGAGATATGATAATATCAATGTTGATCCTGGTTTTTAATTTATTCATTGCAATTATCAAGAAAACTAGAATTACTATCCATTATTAGTAATTATGATTCTTACCTCTAATTAAACAAAGAATGTCTTAGATCGTTAACAAAGTAATATGACTGCCACAAACAATAGTAGGAAACGACCTACATATTGTACGAGTATGGCAGTCTGAAAAATATCGGTTTAAAAATACAAAAAGTGTGATATATTGTAGCCACTGGTATTATAATTCAATATTTTTTCTTTGATATAACTTTCTAATATCAACAACTAAATAATGTAATGTATGATACATCCCTCTGTCACTTTTGTGTAATTCAAAAACCGAATTTGCGTTCTAGAATAAAATATCTCCTGATTACATGTACAAAATGTCGAAAAACTTTTGTATTATTTTTTTGCAACACTCTGTATAGGGCCAGAAAATTTCGCGATTATAATCTTTTACAGAATAATGTGAAATAATTTATTGTATATGAAATAAAAATCACTGTCTAAATTATTTATTTAAATTAAATTGAAACTTAAAATATATCTACTGCTAAATCTGGAACAAAAAATAATCCTATAGGACAGGTTTTATTAATACGAGACGTCAAGCCAAATTAACGTTTTTGCTAGTTTCAAATAGTTGTAAAATGACGTACATAATATACATATACGAACTTGCCCAACTAGTCTTGGATATAAAGAATACAAATTAATTGAAATTCAGAAACTAGAACCATTCGAAAAAATTCATTAAATTTTACGAATTTGTCAATTTCAATCTCTTCGGTCAAACAAATACAAAAATATAAAATTTAATTAATTGAAGAAATATTTAAATTAAAATTGTTTTAGATTTTGATATATAATATTATGTTTTGTAAAAAGAATGATGAAATATTATTAATCTTTTATTGGTGATATACTACAAATGCAACCTAAATTTTTAATAATAATATTGTAGGTTTCCAAAAGCATAATCGATATGAATTGATTTTAATTAATTGCAAAATTTAATTTTGTCATTTTAATGTGATTAAAAACCACCGGACAAACTAATTACTTTATTAATTATTATATATTTAACTTGCACCGAATAAACGTTTTCAATACCAAGTTCATCAGATTTCCAAAAATAGGTTTTCAAAAACCTAATCGATAATTATGAATTGTTGCAAAATTTAATTCTGTCATTACTGTGATTAAAAACCACCGGATAAACTAATTACATTTAACTTGTAGCGAATAAACGTTTTCAATACCAAGATCATCAGATTTCTAAAGAAAAATTTCCAAAAATAGGTTTCCAAAATCATAATCAATATTAATTGTTTTTAATTAATTGCAAAATTTAATTTGTCATTTTAATGTGATTAAAAACCACCGGATAAACTAATTATTAATTTATATTTAACTTGAACCGAATAAACGTTTTCAATAAAAGTTCATCAGATTTCAAAATAGGTTTTCAAAACCTAATCAATAATTATGAATTGTTGCAAAATTTAATTTTGTCATTACTGTGATTAAAAACCACCAGGTAAAGTAATTACATATAACTTGTAGCGAATAAACGTTTTTAATACCAAGATGATCAGATTTCTAAAGAAAAATTTCCAAAAATAGGTTTCCAAAATAATAATCAATATGAATGGGTTTTAATTAATTGCAAAATTTAACTTTGTCATTAATATGATTAAAAACCACCGTATAAACTAATTACATTTAACATGAACCGAATGAACGTTTTCAATACAAAGTTCATCAGATTTTTAATTCTTAGGTTACTTTTGATTTGATGGTTGAGCTGATAGTTAGTTAAATTATTTCTAAAAAGTTATGATTAATTGTTATTGGTCGACCAAATACAATAAAACAACGGTGATATCATCTGCAGTCACTAATAAAACAGTTACGGGTTTCTTCTCTGACTTAGATCAAAAGCAGGTTGATATTGTAGCAATAAATTACATAAACTTTTATTAGTACAACTATCGAATCAACTAGTTTAACATTTGTTTAAAAAATGTTTGCTACTTAATAATATGCATTACAAACGTGTGCACAAATAAATATCTACCTACTACCCAGATATAGTACAGATCAGTTAAAAAATGCATTACCATATCAACATTAATAATATCTCGCGAAGTTTATCATTTACATTGATAAGCTTTGAATTATTACTGACATTTGTTATTGAATTTAAAAATTTTCTTGCGGTGGGAAGCTAAAAATGATAAGCTATTCACAATCGTTTATGATGATAATATTAACTTAATTACAGTTTCGAAATTTAATGGCACAATTCCATTTTTAATTTTGCATCCCAAATTTTGTACTAACCCGCGAGTGTTAAGTGTAAATATAAAAATAATTAAAAATATAAAATTATGGGGGAACATCAAATGCTATTTTTAAATATTCATTAAAGTTTTATCTTGTTTGCACAGCTCATAGTATACGAAAATAATTTACAGCCCTTCCAAACGTACAATGCAGATTACTTTCTTTGTAGCTAAATTAACTTACAGCATTACAACAATGTTGTTGTGCATTATCCTCGGTAAATCCAAAACAGTTATTCAAAAATTTGTAAAAGTGGTATGTACAAGAGGAACAGATGTTATTCCTGCAATAATTTTCTATAAACTAAGTCTCTTTTTTGGTAAATTGGAAAAATTCTATTAAAAGTTTCTTTTTATAACCATGTAAACCTTAAAGAAGGCCAAATTAACCTCAACCTGAATTGTACCTATTAAACTGATTTGTCCGAGTTCTAATATGTTAATTGAATATCTACGTATCTGACATCAAAAGCTGCTGTAAACTGTTATCATGGGTATATTATTTGACGGAATAATAAATCAAATATAAACAAGTAGATACAAGACAAATGATTACTTTGCTCTGTAATTAATTTAAAGAAATAAAAATTACTTATAATTTGTTTAAACGAATAATAGAGATGAAGATAATTTTTTACCAAATACACTTGAAAGCGGTTTTAGAGGTTAAAATCTATGCCTCTGAAAATTGTTTATTTTGCATCCAGTTAACCACAAATTCAAGATGTGAAAATGATATTATCTCAATTCTATGTTGTTACATAACCACAACATAATAATTGTTTTCAGTTACTTCTAGTAAATATTTTTGAATATCAAACCAAGATGAATAATTGTATAATAATGTCTAAAATATGAAGAGAAGCACAGAAAAATTTTCATCAATTTTCCTCATTATTTGTAAGACCACAATTGATTTATTACAGCCCATTATATATTATATTATAAAATAAAAAATACACATCATTCTGTTATAACTTTATTACATAAGTTGTTAATATTTCACGACAACTTACGTAATCCTAATTTTTATTATGCACTTGTATGCTCTATTTAAACAGTTTTCTTTGTCACCCAACCTTTAGAATTTCAATAACCGCGTTGATACCATCTAAACATGTCACACCTTCAGTTATTGTTGTCACCTTTCTAACTGATGGTAAACCTTTTTTATGCTGACTTCTTTGTATAAAGAAACGCCCAATAAATGCCTATAAATTCAGTCCAATTTAATAATAATATAAGGTAACTTTATTAGTGGTCGCTACAAAAATAGACTTGTAATGTAATGAAAGTGAAACTTTCGGTTTGGCAAATCGTCGATTAATTTTTGGAATTTACACATGACTCAGGCCAAAAGAACAGCTGTTTGAAATCATGAAAATTGTCACTATATTTTATGTACCAGACTTGTAGAATGTCATCATACTAACCACTCTATGCGTCATTTTCATCACTTATCTCATATACCAATCTCATTTGAATTCCAATTCTTTATTGCTATACAGAATTACGTGTACTACATTTTAATATTATGTTTATTATAATGGCACTTAATATGATTTACTTCAAGAAAACGTACATTAAAGGACACTAAACGACGTTATAATAGACGGAACACACTTTTGAAATGTATTACCGTATACAATCTACTATCTTGGATATCTACAAGAAAAATAATTATTGAAATCCTTGGAAAAATATTTGTCCGCATTAAAAAAATCTGAGAAAATCTACCGCTAATTTAAATAATCTATTCAAATTTTTAATTTACAAAATTGTTAAACAATTATTTAGATAAAATACAAATAATATATATGTACTTAGTTATTCGCCCACCTGTCGTCTGCTAATTAAATAAAAATATCATATTATAATTGTTCCAGGCTATTCACGGACATTTGCGAGCGAGCTAATTAGCGATTACTTATTAATATTATCATCCTTCGTCCTTCCGCAACAACAAGGGATTCAGGATTATTTACGTTTATGTAAGTATATCGAGAGAAGAAGACTTTTCTCGACCGTAAAATTATGTGCAAATGTATTCGATTAACAAATTAATGTTTCTCCCACGTGACTCACGAATGCTGAAAAATTAGTAAAATTTGAGTAGGCTCGCAAACATTTGCGATTCATCCCAACAGCCTTTAGAAATTACACGAAGACAATAAACCTTGTCTAAGAACGCCTACGCTCGTCAAAAACACCATTACACTACATTTACACTATTTTTGAAAAATGTTCCGCCCACACGAACACAAGAATTATTCAGAACATAAAAATTATACAATGTAAATCGAGAAGATCGAACAAATCCACAACTCGGAAGTGTTGGATTTGCGTTTTACGGTCAATTTCCGTATTGACAAATATAATTAGGTACGGCGATTAATGTATCACAAATTAAATACATATAACCGCACCGTTAATAATAATTGTTATTAGTTCAAATTCACATTGAATTTATTGGTTCTGATGTCATTATTGTAAAATAAAATAACAGAGGCGGTATAAATGCATAGAAAATAACAAATTTAAGCAAATGCTAATATGTTACTCCAATAGGTAAAGGTCATTATGCCAATTAGTTTGTCCAAATGAACCCAATGTGAAAGCAGAGTACAATCTAAATGCGGTGGTTTTTACAACAGAACGTCATTTGAAATTTATTCTACATTAAAATTAATGGGCAAATCTTCAAGGAGTACTAAGAGGATATTATAAAAACTTAGATCTGTTAAATTAATTAATTTTTAATGTTATGATTAATATTTAAATGAGTAATAAATAATTCATAATTAGCACCTATGGTACGCGTATATTAATTAAAAATATTTAGGCTATTAATAAATTTTTAACAAATAACTGTTTACATTTGACGCCCTACGCCCCCGAGATTAAAATCCCTAAAAGGCTAAACGTTATAAGAATATATTTTTTGTTATTAAATTACATTTAGACTCGATGGCTCACACACATTCACCAACAATTTAAAAGTGTAGCGAATTCAAAAACTTAATTAATTTTAATAGCACTCTATATAATTTCTGTCATTCTATTTCATTCTATAATGTATTAGTATATTCTTTATAAACAATTAAATAGAAACACTTGTATTGTAAAAATTCTCATAATAAAATTTAACTGTGTTATACTAATTAGCATAAATAAATATTACACAAGTCAAATAAAATTTCTACATTCAAATAACGAAAAGTAAATAAAGAATCGTAAACATCTTCGGAAGCTTCTTTGTTGATTACATAAATAATAATTATTCGTCATTTGAAGAGGGTCTGGTCTATTAATGCATGATTCATTAATTACATTACAACTCAACATAATATCCATCAAAGTCGTTAAAATTTAAAACTTTATAAGCTAGCAGTATAACTAACTATTGTTAGATAAAATATATTTTAAACGATTAGACATTATAAATCGAGTGTTCAGTTTTGTGCTACCATATTCAGCTATTTTCGTCTATAGTACAAATTTTGCAATACTTAAATTATGACAGCTCAAATGAAGTTAATATTATGAGAAAAAATATTTAAACCGACTTGGAAAAGGTACAAAATGGAAAAGCAATTAAATGGTAATAGCTAAATTACTATGTTCCTTTTATAACAAAAATAAATAACAATAAAATAATGTTGTGGGCGTAATACGTAACGTAAATAAATTAGTTACTTAACAGATCTTTGTACATTAGGCAATTGAGGATATTTCGGAGTAAGTACTAAATAATATAATTACGTGTTATTAATGTTGGTAAAAATTAAAAATATGTTAGAAAATTACCAATTGACGCAATATCTGCTTACATCTTGTTAGCTTCAGATGCTGCATCGAGTCCACCACTCTCCATTCACTTCTCAATTTAAGGATCATGTTATAAAATTATTGTTATTATTTTATTATAGCACATTAATGGTATTTTTGTTTCTATGAAGAGATTGTTGTGTGTAGGTGCTAATAATGAATGAACAAACCTTCTCAACTGAGCAATTGATTACTGTTCTCACACACAAAACTAAACAGCGTAGGTACCTACCCTATTTCCCATAAACAAATTAAATTAATAGCAATAGGTATTAATAAATTACGATACAAAAAAAATTATCAATTGAAAAACTAGATCGTTATCATAAACTCTTATTGTTTCACTTTCTGATAACCATAAACCAGGAAGTAATATTTGTGAAAGTCACGTCAATTGAATAACTTCTTACTGCCTATTTCATTTTATAAGAGGCCAAACAAACAAGATAAATTAAATTACCCTTATCTTTTCTATAGAACAATTAAATGCTCAATAAAAGATCTAGTTTAATGTTATTTTCATCGTTCGTTCCAACAATTACCTTGGTGATAGAAATTTCAATAAAAATAGAAAATTATCGAGCTAGTAAGAGGATTGATCGGCAAATAAGAATAACTTACATTATGCTAAACCGGTGGTTAGCAAAGTGTGCGGTGCGGCTCCCCCGGGTAGAAGAGATTTAAAACTTTTCATAACTACAATCAATCTAAATAATATCATAAAGTATTACACGGTCACGGTTCTTCGGGCGATTGCAAACATAACTCACATAGTCGAAATCTAATATTGGATGTGGCCTTAATCCCCTTCAAGGCTCTCCATTTTGGGGGAGAAATCTGCATAGTTATAACTTGCAAGGAGATATATTTTTTGTTAGGAACGATATATCCCTTCAAAGATTTGTAAAAGTTTAAGTGAACAGTTCACCCAATGGTACACTAAAGGCGCAGTAAAACAAAAAAGTTTGAAAACCACCAAGCTAAGAATGTGTTTGGATTTATTTTAATTACATGAGTAGGTATATCGTGCTCATCAAGGAGCATTAAAATTCCATTAAATCAAATAAATTAACATGCAAATAATTAGACGTTATTAAAAGACAAATATGCAGAACTTGGAAAACTCGAGCATACAAATTATTCCATTCTTTTATAACCAGCCGGTTGTTAAAAATGCCTACAGTACTTGAAGAAATGCAACGGAAGTATGCCAGTATGCGTTTCAACAAAGATATTCCGTATTAAAAACGGATGCCATTGAAGTTGTACTGTGGACAAATAAAAACTTCTAAAGTTCCAATATTATGCACCAGGTCGAATAAAAGAGGTATACTATTTAATTTATTCTAAACGGAATTTTTATGGTTATATTGGATAACAATAAAAAACGTCGTACGGTAAAACAACATGTAAAATAAAATGCTTTATAATTCAATTTTATTGTGTAAAGGGTAACAATATTTGATGGTTTTTAAAGCGTAACAATGAAACAAAGCGTGACTTCGGAGATAAACACATAAGAATGTATAAAATATTCCTATTGAGTGCTACATGTACATAATATGTGCTTTGAACGTCTTAAATATTACAGATACATCGATTCTATAAATTATGCAACACCTAAGGACCATATAATGTTGCAATAACGCGTGAAAATAATTTTATAGAAATTTAAACAGGTACTGTCCGATATGATATATTTTGGCATATCACATCGTGTTTTTTTTTCTCCACGTTGGCCCCTTACGATCAATCAAACCACGATTGTAATTCATCTTTCAAATTTAAGAACTGATCCACTTCGTTTGGTTAATTCTTAGGTGAAAAGTAAGCTAAAACGTGAATTGACAAAAACGCTCGAATAACGAAAAGCTTTTTAGTTCAAGAATTCCTTCTTTGTATTTCATAAATTGATATCTCCTGTTCAGTTATATTTACTTTTCTGAAAGTCATTCAGGTTCATTGTACATGAACAATCTTGAATAAAAATTTAAAGTTTGTCATTGATCCAATGCAGTGTTTCAATAATTAAATATTTGCAAAAATAGAGATCCAATTCATTCACCATTACAAAGACGCTTTTAGAAAATCCCATTTGAATCGTTTCCGTATTTAATTTAATTCGTGTAATTTTAAAAACTATTTTAGTCCAATCATATTCTCAAATGAACCTTTCAGATGCAGTTCGCTGGAATTTAAAAATATATCCGGAAGAAAAAAAAATATTGGTGAAAATTGTACAATTTGCGCTGAATTTAGTGTGCTGTAAACTTCTTGAGCAGCTACTTTTTACATTACTCTTTACTTATATTCATTGTGCACCTCATAGTCTCAGAAAAACCAAAAGTAGAAAAAAATTGAAAAACTACGTCAAATAATGAGATTTTATGGAGCGTTGTATCTTGTAAACCATGGTTATGGGCTAATAGTTTAGGCGTCGGAGACCTTTTCTTCCGAAAAGTCAGGAAGTTTTAAAATATTCAGGAAAATTCAGTTTTTGTTAAAAATATTTCGCAACTTTGCAACTTTGCCACCGACACATTTCAAGATTAATTTTATAGTTCCAAGACTGATTTTTTTGTTAGTAATATTAATATGCACCAGGCGAAAATTTCAGAACTACCACCTTGTCAGACAAAACAAAAACTCCAACATTCCAGCTATCCAAATTAGTTTAAAGAGGTTTCTGCGTCGTTTCCAGGGATAATCGTATATAATTTAAAAATAATAATATAGAAGTAGTTATTTTAATTTATACAGAGGTTAAGAACGTTCTTCAAACATTTTCCAATGTTATAAATAAATTTAGTATGGGAATCTCGTTATTCCACTCTACAATGTGCACCGTTGGGGGTAAAACCTCTCCTCCCTACACCGTAATTAAAATTTTTTAAATGCCTGTATCACGTCCAGAATTTAAAATTAAATTTTTTTACAAAATTAAAAAGAAAATATAATTATGCAACCTCTCGTATTATCGCCGTCCTAAGTTATTAAAATTTGGTAACGACTCACAGAGGAAATCCCGATTTTCCTAATCGTTTACCGAGTCTTCTACTTAGATACTTATTTATTGAATTATACGTGTGCTGTGGACTGTTCTCAGTGCAAAAAGAAATAAAGTTAGCTACTGTGGCCTTCACGTTAGTGCCGTAGCCAGATTTTTTTTCGGGTGGATGGGTTATGGGAAGGGGGGGGAGGTAATAAGATCCTAGTGTGCTACCACCAATGACATTATCGACTAATTCCAATAGTCCATCGATTATATCAGGTTAGAGAGTATTCAAAAGGCCCCGGTCTGTACAAATTTGAGCTGCAGTCCTTTTTCTAATTAGCATTCTCATATTGGAATTACTAACTGGGAAAAAAATGTTTTATATGTAGAAGTGTAGATTCCTGCACTTGGTGAAAAGTTTTTCTAAATTACGAAAGATTTTCTATTATTCCTTGATTGCACCGTAATAGTGACTAAATCCTCCACGTCATAGTCGTAGCAATAGTCAATATGCTGAAATCTTCAATTCACTTTCAGTAGCCAAGTTGTATCGAGAGAAAAAAATGTTTAAAAAATATATAATGCATGTATGTCTGTACAAAATTTGCCATCCGTTGTTGCTGATGTCGAAATTTATATTGTGCATTGTTTAAAAAAAATTTATTTCACTGGATACCTACTCAGGGTTATACATAAATTTTTCATTTACAGTTTTATCGTGACGAGGAAGTCTTCTATGCCTACTCTCCTGGTCGGACCTTCAATATCAGAAGGCAAAACATTAAATGTTCAAAAATTATGAGCTTCATGTTGTAGCTTCAGTTTTCCTGGAGAGGTATTGTATTCCATATTTCCATCCCCAAAGCGCTATTTTCATTTTTTTTTTCAGAACCATACAAAATTTACCGTCTTTCGTTGGTGGTTGTTTATGTTGTACATTGTTTTAAAAAGTTCTTCTATTGATACTCATTTGATACTAAAGATTCGTTAATTTTATTGTTACAATTTTAATATATTTCATACCCCCCCCCCGGTTTTTAACTATTTAAACTGTAAACTCTTGCATTCTGGCACGATAGAGAATAATATACGTAAATCTTGGCTTGAGAGCATAGCATTCTAAGCTCTTGGCCATTACACTAGCATAGGTCATTTTAACGATTTTTTCCTTGAGGAAATTTTTTGATTGTAAATAAAATTAAAAAATATTATTTCATTAATTTTATTTTTAAATATGTCCCACCTTTAATAAACTGACAATTTATTAAAGCCTGTGGGGGAGACTAAAATGGAGAAAAACTAAAGTGTTTAATACGACCAACGTTAAGTTCGCATGCTAAATAAATTGTATTTATTGAATAATTTTAATTTTATTTTTGAGTAAAATTAATATATTACCTATTTATTAATTTTATTAATTTGTAAAAATATTTTTAAGTGTTAATTTAATTATATTACAAATTTGGTGAAGTTTTAATTTTTTTCCACACTAACTTCATTTATATGGAAGAAAATTTACTAATTCAATTAAAATTTCACTAAACTTGTAATATAATTAAATTAATACTTATACTATAAAATTTTGTGTTTTTTAAAATAACCCGCTGTATACATAAAGTTAACGTTTATTCGTATTTATTTACTATATGAAATTATATTAATAATAAATAACCGCAATTTACGTTTTTCCAAATTTGGAAAGTTTATAATTAATAGTCTTATATTTAAATCATCTTATTCAAGTTAATAATACAAACATAATTCAATATATTTTTTGCTTACCACAGCCATCGGTATAATTAATTGGTTTAAATTGAAAAGCTGATGGGAACATACCTGAAAATAAATAAAAACATTAGATATAGAATAATAATAATAGCTTAAAAATCAATTTTAAATTATTTACATCACAACAGATTCCCAAAATTTAATTAAAAGATAGTTTTGTTAAAAGAAAAATATTTTAAACCACGCAGTTAACTTCCACTTTACTGAATAGGGCCCATTGTGTAATTATTTTGTTTTTATATTTTATCAAAAAATTATACAGTGTATGAGAATGAATCATGATGTGTTATTTTAATTTAATATTTTGCAAGAGTCATTAACCGGTAACAGCAAGGTTATCTCATCATATTAAATTGGTTTGCATAGTGACCAATCAACTCCTACTGCTTCAAAACAATAATGATCCAACACACACCAATTAATCATATGACAATACAATAAAATGAATTGTTATAGATTCAAAAAAGCGATTCCAAATATAGGAAATTCGGTATTAACAGTGATGACGTAATAATTAGTTATTGTAATAGCAAAGTTTATGATCATTCATTTAAAAAAATAAGAAGGAAAGGGACTAAACAATGAAATGAGGTTACAATTGCTAAGATCAACTTTCATAGAATAGCATTTCTACTATTTACAAGTAACTTTAAATTGTTCTGTAAGTACCGCAATCGAATATTGCATACAGTTACAATTGCCAATTTTAACATCCTAGAGGGAATATTTTCAGCAGACAGATGTCTATGTATTGATTATTATTTCTCAGATGGTGTAGATACCTACAACATAATAAAAATATCTATTTTACATGAGATAATTGACTAAATTATATTTTCCATAGCACGAAAGACTCAAACTGGGCAATATCTCAAAAAGCGTTTATATAGAATCCAATCTAGAAACTTCATGTTTAAATCTAATTACATTTGGTTGTCAAGATATGTAGGCTCGTTCACACTGGCGCATATAAACAAACAATCATTATGATGATTACATAAAAGAAGGCAATTTGGTATATTAACTACTATCTTCGTACTTATGTTACAGGTAGGTATACTTTATCTTGAATTTACCATGCCATTCCAACTGTATATATGTAAGATACAAGAGGTAATAAATTGTCTTGACATTAGCTCACCGGTACGGCGCCAAGAGACCGTATATGATTTACAAGATGGCATCGCAAATATATGCTCTTCAGGAACGCACTGCAGTATTCCTTCATTTCCAAACACGAATAACTATATTTCAACAAATTTAGACCATAAAAATGCAATGGAATAAAATTATAATTAGCCGAATTTTTGATCACTCACTCGAGGAATTACATTGACAAAGTATAAAATAAATTCAGGAAATTCATTATATTTATGTAAATATCATCGACGTGTACCGTAAGATCCTTCGTTACGAGATTATTTATTAATTTTGACTTCTGAAAATATAAAAATTGGCCAGTTAATCTTGAAGTGGTTATGTTCCAAAGTTTGTTTTGCTTTTTTGAGAAGAGTTCATAACTGTTAACGATGTTACAGATAAATTAATTTAAATTTAATGCGCAAACTGTAGTAAGCGCGTTCTGTATTATCTTCACAACTTGGAATTGCATTCGATTCATCGTAAATGTAGAATGAAAAAATAACGGGAATACAAGTAAAGAACTGCTATATGTATGCATCTTCATCATTTACCAAACGCATCACGCCTCTTTTATGTAACAATCTCTACGACGCGTCTTAAACCAAGTAATAACTAACTTATTTAATGCTAAAACAACAAAATAGTTTGTTGTGCGTATTAATGATCAATAACTTTTGCATACCTAATAAAAATTCGAAATTTTTAACTCGATGATTATCTATTAAATTAATCCTGTAATGGGTAATCAGTCCATGCAATTATTAACCGTAAAATATTTTTTGTAACTCTCATAACAGCTTAGTTGTGAACTTTTTATTAATAATAATATTGTATTAAAATATTTTTCTTCGGGTAGTAGATGCATATACCGAGCTATATAATTATCTTGTTTATATAACGTAGGCAGTACTTAATTGCGAAAATAGTTTCTGCCTAAAATATTTTAACCTAGATTCGAACACAAAAAGATTAGAAAGAAAGTTGAACTATCAAGAAAATGTAATAATAAATTTAAAGTTTTCACTCCTCTTCCATGAAATTATTTTATTTTTGTAAAACTGTTTTTTGGATTTTGATTAATAGAAATATTATTATTGATTTTAGGGTAGACGTTATCTGGCATAATCGTATAGAGATAACCGAAAGATAAACATATTATATTTAAAATAAATCAATATTTTACAGAAAAATTTCTACATACAATCGGCAATAATTTAAAATTTAGGATAAGTGGGTATGTGGGAATTGTATCAGTAGGTACGTGACATATATTAGAATAATAATAATAAAATCCGAATAATAAAGACGTGATGGCATTCCAATGCATGTATTTATTATTATCTCAAGTTTTGGTTAATTGAAGCAAGTTAAATATCAACATCAAGTTCATGATTAATAAAGCTTCTAATGAACCAACAATCAATTGAAAATCGTATTGTAAACAAGAACTTTACATGTTGGTATACTCCAGTTGAAATATGAAAAGAAAATAATAGGACTTAATTAACTTTTACTTATATAGAATATGTAACGTAATGGCACTTTCTAAAAATAAATAAGTCAAGGTCGAATAAAGCCGCAATCTGTAATTCAAGTATATCAGCAAGAAGCATCTTAATAAATAATTCATAACGATATGAAGAATTCAATAATTTGTGGTATAAATTGAGTCTGTTAATTTTATCGAAGAAGTTTATGCTGCGAAGAGAACTAACTGAAATTATTATTACAAAAACTATTATATTTTTATTATTATTACTAATTAGCACTTTCTTCTTTTAACCCTTGAACGGTTTTCAAGTTCATCTCTTTATTGCATAAGCACAAGTTATAACATTTGTTTTGATAATCAGAAAATGTAATTAAATTTATTAAGTAATAAAAATCCAATAATACAAGCAATATAAATCATAAGTAATAAAAATTTCTTCTAAATTTTAATACCGTGTTTATGCACTTCACAATGAATCACCATTACACAGGTAAAGAACGTACATACAGCATACACACATGTGCATGAAAATATTTAGTCATAAAATTGTTAACTGTAGATAAAATACTGTTACGATAAATAATTAATCCTTAAAAAATTTTGCTGATAAAATGCAATTCTTGTATTCGTCACGATTGATTTATATTCCGATCAAATAGGATGAATAGGTAATAAATAAACTAGAATAAGAAAATGGTTCACACCACATCTCCAGGAAGCGCGCTTAAGTTGTTTTATTCAGTTCAAGTGTAAATCAGTCTTAAAGAAATGTTTTTAACTTAAAACGTTTAAATAACACTTTGTATTGTTATTGTAGTTGACAGTATAATAAAGTTGTCATCTGGATCACGATTCACGAGATACATTACAATTAACAAAACAAAATAATATGTTTGCAAAGTGGCAATTCAAATAAAATAATCAGCAGAACGGATTATTTCTCCTTAATAATTTCCAAAAAAATAAATAACGAATATGTTTGTTATTGCGATATGGGTGATGGTGGGTTGAATTGCATCTGCTATAAGATAACGATAATTATATTGAAATTGATAAAATCGTATAGAGGTTTTAAGTGCAATTAAAAATGAATTGCTTTAATTAAAACTTCTACTTGTATTAATTAAAACTTTGCTTATAAATATTAATTCACCAACTGGCAAGGGACATTACTTGTGTAAAGTTGGATTTGCCACAAGTTTACTTTTTAAAGATTCATGGGTCCACACATACAAAAAATATTCAGATTATTGGCTGATGTATTATAGTTACAGGTAAACCATTTTAACGTTCGGGAAAAACCCACGAAGAAAAATTACAAGCCAAAACTGACTAAATCCAAACCATGCCAGACTTCAGCTTGACGTAGAATCGAACCTATGGCCAATCCGCTAAGCCTGTAAGTGTCCTTAATATTTGCCATTAATGTATCCATCGCTGAAAGCTCGTGAAAAAAATCGTTTAATTAGATAGTTTAAAATGTTTTAAATTTCAATTTCATAGGGTAATAATTTATATTATTTAAAAATAGTATCTCCTTACGTTTATATGCTGTATGTAGATAGGTAATTACGTAGCATTCATTTTTGATGTATTAATGTTGAATTTATAAAGACGGCCATAATTAGCTTAATATCTAATTATTTTTAGATATTGAATTACCAGCTTTATGACCTTTACGATTACCATCGTTTGATATTTACTACCTATCAGTTATAAGTTATATAACAATCTCATTTTTTTACTCATAAACGCGATGCTAAACTGGAAGGCTTTACATAACTGGCTTTTATAATTCTATAGGTGTAGTTCTATACTCAAATACATTTCATGTTATTCAATCGAGACAGTTTCTAAGAACATGGTATTGTTTCTGAATTCTCGAATCTCTAACCAACTACCATGTCTTCTGCTGAAACTTTTCTGAGAAGTAGTATTTTTTTTATAAAATTCTTACTACGTAGCCGATCAATCAACTGTATAACAAAGTAAATTGTAAACAATTAATGTATGTCGTATAGTTCTCTAATTAATTCGGACTTTTGAATAGATTGAAGGTAACGATAACCACAAAAGTAATATTTATTTAATTTATAAGTTAAACTATTGACAGTGTACTGTTCTACATGTAAATGATAAAAATGTTTTTTTCAATTTTTCAAAATTGGATGAACGAACAAGATAGTTTCATAACTAAAAATTAATATTAATTTGATACGAATGATCGAATAGGTGAAACAACAATTAATGCAATTTAAAAAAATTGAAAGTTCGATAACATAAAATTTCAAATTAACAAAAAAGCAACAAATTTTACGTCAATTAAAATAAGCAATGCAAATATTTTACGTTAAACTGTGATGCGTGGGCTAATATTTAGGAGTTAATGTCAGTTTTATTGTATTATTAAATTAGCATAAGTTGACGTTCTTAACAACCTTAAATGTGACGAAATTCGAATTTTTGCTCAATAAATTTTTTTACCTACACAAGTTTTCAAAAACACGATTTCACACTACAGACGTAAAACTGAAAACTTGCTTAATTATATTAGAACTTTTTCTTCTATCGACCTTGACTTTTTGTCAACAATTGGCCAGACTTACGTAGCAGCAATTGTATCTCAATCAGTAGTCAGTCACACCAAGCCACTGTTGTAATCAGCCCTCCGGTAAACATGGACAAACTGTGGTTACACTAATTTGTATCTAACATTACTTCAATGTGGCAGTTGTATTTATGTATGTGGCAAAATAAAAAAATAATAATATCCATGGTGCTACAGATTGTGGTCAACGGCTTCTGTACACGCCCCAAATACATTGTCTACATAAGCATACATTGATATCTCATCTTTTAAACATTTATACCCACTACCATTATCTTTACTCGATGATACAACATGATGATAAAATGGAAACATGCAACGTGAAGTTTGTTTTAAATTTATAATTCTCAATAATTATACGATTAAACTTCTCTTATACAATCAGAATGCTAAATTATGAAGTATGCACGCAGATAATATACAAGTTATTGTAAAAGTATTATGAATGCAAATAGCAAAATGACAACCTAGAAACTACAAAGTGACAACTAGATTTAAAAATTTCACTTATATTTATTCATTAATAAGTAGCTTGAAGTGTGCAACGCCTTTTTACCAACAGCAAGACTGTTTATCTAGTTTGGAATTTAGTTTCTTTTGCTGTTGTTTACGTAGGCAATGGAATTCGGATTAATAGCTACTATATGTAGGTAGTACTATATAATACGATACGTATGCTCATATAGAAATAATAGAATACATGCTTTTACGTCTTGCAAATTGAGAGATGAAAGTGAACATACATTTTCTTAACGTTAATTATTATAAAAACTGTCATTATTATTCTAAATATAAATATAAATTGGCATCGATAAATTCCAATCAGTTTCGTTATTACACAATTTATTATCAGCTTACTAATAGCAATAGCACCATCGTCATATTAAATTAATATAGTTGCAACATTAAATTATTAGACTACAAAGGATTAACTTATTTCGGATGTATCAGACCACTAAAAAGCTGTTACACTTTTCCTAAATATCCATTATGAATAATTAAATTAATTTGTCAAACAATTATATTTCAAATTCAAAACGTTCGACTACGTTCGTGTTCCTAATTCAAGAATGAATATGAAATTAATATTAAACGTTCAAATAAAGCTGTCACTGAAACTTAAATGACGTTAATATTCAACACATTGTACTATAAATTTAAATAGAATAAAGCCAATGAATTAAGTTGTGGCTTTCAACTGATTTATAAGTTTGAGTATACCGGGTGGTAATCCCTACACCAAAACATGGAAAAATAAAATTGTAAAGTAATCTTTTTAATATTCTGTAACAGGTAAGAATGAAAATGATAGGTACCTATCCTTTTTTTGCACGCATTACTGTGGAAAACAACCTCCTGCAGATTACAAATTAAATCTTGTTGTTATTGGATGTCTAAAATATTAGTATATTCGGATGGAATAAGGTAGAATTATTAAATCTAATATAAGAAGATTTGAAAAAAATATAAGCTTATTGACCAATATAAATATCTATCTTAAACTAAACAAGACAATAAACAATGTACATGTAGCATCTAGTCAAGTTCAAACGTGCATAAATTGCAAGTCATTGTGAACCTGTCTTTGACCAGTTCATCTGCCTGCGTCTTGTTGTATACTAATAGCCAAAGGGAAAGTTCTGGTCTGTTTTTCATTTATAGTCAATTTTCTATGGCTATAAATAATTCTACGTGTAGAATAGCATGCTAAATGATTTATTATTTGACCAAAAACTCAATAGTAACATTTAAACAATTAAAAAACAACTGAAATGTTTACAATGCAATTGGTTCAGTTTAGGTACCGAATCTTACGTAGAATTAAAAGAAAGACACTACAAAAGGAGCAATGCCTTATAAAATTAGCTGAATGTATTATTCTTAACTATGTCTAATTGAGCAACAAGAAGTAAGAATAAAATTGTAAATTTTGCAACAAAAAAAATAATAATACAATAAAAAATAACTGGGAACTACAAAATTACATGTTTGCAATATATTATGGTAAAAATTATTTTACCGTTAAATATTTGTTGCTTATTTAATTGAATTTGTTACAAATACTGTAAAAAATTCAAAATTTCAAATTTATATTAAATTTTAAATTAAACAGCTTTATACTAGTAAATGTTATAGTAAGCATAACGAAACTAATATCTAACAGTTTAATTTACCGGAAATTAAAGCACTGGGAACATGCCCAATATAATTGTGGTTCAGGTTTCTGAAATTTCGGATCTGTAGAATTAGTAAATATTCGTAGAGCGATTATAACAATAAATTATTATAGTATATGATTATTTGCCAAGAAAGACATTCACTATCTGTGTTCGTGGTACTAGAACAAAAACTAAAGTAATTAATTATAATGGTATCATGGTATATATCATATGGATTGTATTAGAGAAGATTTTCTGGAAAGTTTTCGTACCACAAAAAAGTTCATCAACGTTTAACTTTTTTTGAAATAAATAATTTTTTATCTCAATAAGATTTAAATTAAATTTTACTATTATAATAAAATAAAAAACCATAATTTAATGTGATTGCTAAGATATTTTAGTAGAAAAATAATCTACACTTCTAAAATATTATTACATAAAGAATTCTTAAAATTACCAATTAGTCAAAGTATAAAGCTACGTTTTGAATCGGGCAATCAAGTCGAGCTAAAATAATAATTTTCGTTTAGAAATGCTCAACAATGGAGTTTATTGAAAAGCTTATGATTATATCGAGTTAATATCAGAGGTATACAAATTAATAGAATCGGAAGAAAAATGTTTTCTTCTTTTGAAAGCCACAAACTTATTACGATGATGTGGCCAAACTGGCAAGGCCACAACGAAAACCACATGCCACGGCGTTTAAAATGAAACAAGAAGGAATGCTTGAGTTACGAAGTTGACTTGGTTGTATTGTATTCAGAATCGAAGGTCTTGCTTAAGGCTAAGGCACAAACTCTTGTAAAAATAAAATTTTATATGAAATATCCTACCGTGGTATATTACGTGGAGGTAGTATGAAAATATTGCACGGCTGCATGACGAAATAAACTCTTGAACTATTGAAAACGCAAACTAGGGAATGATGAATAAAATCCAACTTATTGTAATTCTGACCTTCGAAGAATCAGCATTGCATACAATATTAATCAATCCTCGTTTAATTAAACACCCCTTTATTATAAATAGCCAATTTACAATTATAACAATTTTGCAATGTCGTGACATGAGTAAATCGGTAATATCGAAATAATCTTACAATTAATACGCTTCACGTAATAAATGGTTATACTGTACTTTGAATTCGACTTATAATCAGTAATTGCAAAAGATTTAACATTTGGACAATAAATAATAGAGAATATCAACATTTCTACCGACAGTATTAAAATTACTATATAGGAATGTTTTACAATAAGATCAAAGAATATTTCGCTTCCAACTTTTTTGCCTCATTTATATCATCATCTCGTTGCAGATAAATTTTTTTTTACTATAATACAATTTTTATATTAAATTCCCATCAAAATGATAATACGATAATTTTATTTTGCAAATATTATGATAAGCTTAATAGTACAAAAACCTGTACGGTTTTTTAAATCTAACAATAAAAGTAATAAATCTTACTTGACAATTTCTTATATCTTGTTATAAATCATTATTACAAAAAGTTATGAGATATTTAATATTATATATGTTTTTATTACAGACAACCCACGAAAAAAAAAGATCGTTAATTATTAAATTGTTGCGGGAAATCATCAATAATCAGTAATACCATAAAAAAAATTTAGTTATAACTACTTTTAATTATTAAACTATCGGCGTAAAAATATTTGAGGATAATTTTTACCTGATGGTAAATTTCTTTTCATGAGTCATAACAAAAGCTTGCCTTGCTTCTTACTATAACTTTACCACCTACCCAAATTTTCACTAATATCTGTAAATATCTCAATCCATCGGTTGACTTAATATTCATGTCATATACATGAGAAAATTTCCCATTTAAGAAGTTAATTATTGGGGCAAACTATTTCTTGTTATCGTCAGTTGATGGAACCATAAAACCGTGAGAAGTGCCAACAACTTACCCCAAGTCCAAGTTCAACGTTTTTACTGTACAAATAAAAATTTTATGTGGGTTTGTATGAACCGTTACGTTTATCTCAAACATTGGCTTCCTCATCACAAATTAATTTTTTGTCAACTCTTCGATCACTCGGATGCATAAAAGTTTTTAGAAATTAAATTCGAATTAATTTTTCCGTAGTATCATACAAAAAATGTGTTACGTTACATTTCTCTAATTAAATTAGATAATAGATCCTCACAGCAATTTCGCTTATGATTTAAATAGCCATAATTATTTCACAAACTTTTGATGTTTCTAGTGATGTGTGTACGGAAAACCAAAAATGTAGGTACCAATTTGATGAATGAATAAATACAAAATCTGACAAGAAAATTACAACCTTGAGTGCTATTTAGAAACTATAAAAACTTTAATTGATTAATTTATCCATGTGCAGTATATAAATAAATTAATATGGCTAATTATTATAATAAATGGTGATTTATGCGGAAAATGTGATAAAAGCGTTAAATTTTGTAAACACTGCAAACGTGGAGGAAATATTAATTATAATAGGCGAAAAGAATTCGATTAATATTATTCGTTTACTTTTGACGAAAATGCTTTTAGAATAAAAGCATAAAGAAAGATTGCAACTGCGATCGAGAAGTAAAATGTAATAAACTGCCAAAATGGAAAAACATTAATGCTCAATTATAATTTGAAATGAACCGAAAAAAATTATATCTAAATATTAGAATTTGCAATTTCTGCATTTTTTGACCTAATTTTTAATAATAATTTAAAAACTCTCTATGACGATAAAATTACAAGATTATACTTAAAAGTAATAGTAACCCACATATTAAAAAATATGAGAGATTCAAGTGTTTGATAGATACATTCAAAAGTATTTTATGAAATATAATTACGACGTGCACCATAATTTCCCATAACACTAATAATAATATGAAATTAACATATAATTTGCTTAAAACAATATCATTGTTAATGTAATTTTGAAAACTTGAAACAATTTCACTGTAATTGCAAATAAAATATGTGCAAGAACCGTTTAGTTCAAAAACTTGTTGCAGCCCACAGAATTTAAATTGACCGACCGACAGTTGTAAAGGGAATCGCACATGGTGGTCCAAACCAAACAAAGAGGAAACTTTAAAAGCAATAAATATTTTATTGTGCGAGATCCTAGTGCAATTTGAACCAAGTCACATTTCGATAGTAAATCCAAATATCGAATTTCTTAAAGTAAAATTACATTAACTTTAAAGGGTTTGGTCCAAACGCTGATCACAACCACCATATGATGTAATTTACATTAATGCAGAAGCGTATTGACCTGTGGTAAAATTACCAGTTTAACTAGTTGCTGGTTTATAAATTTAAATGCCAAGTTGAAGATGTTGGTAAATTTTAGGAATATGAAATAGATTTAGTATTTTTTATTCTTTCTACCGGTTAACATAATAATAATCTATTATTAACGTTCATTAGCACCAAAATCTTACTAATGTGATTACTAATTTATGTACTTATTCAAAACATCCGATTATTACTAATGTCAAATTTCGAAAGAAGTGATAATGAAGATTGGTTTAGTAATGAAACAAAAATTCATATATATCATGAACTGCTGTGCTAAATAACATAACTTTCCAATTCAAAATTTACTTATCTTTTATTTTTCGTGACTTTGTTAGAGTATTATTTCTATTCCATATACATTCCTTTCGCACAAAGCTGTTAAATTACAACTTGAACTTGACCTGGAGTAGGATAAGTATCATTATTAGGTGTTGTTACTTCAGTCGTTAGCCTACATTTGGTCATTCTATTGTTTATATTTGTAATTATGAATAAATAATTCCGAACTGAAAATATATAAGAACAATAATTATTCAAATAATCATTAACTGCAGTTGAGGAAATACTCAAATTTCGACATTGTGCCACTGCACATGGCACAAATGATTTTTCTACTACCACCGTCTGAGTTCAATTACTTGACGTTTTAATTTCCTTTCCCAAAGAAATAGAAAGGATTCAGGAAGTAATTTGGATTTCCCGATGGCAATTAATTGATTAAAACCCTTGACCCTTTACAGCTAGTACCGATTCGATCGTATTAACCGGCAGGGAAATTTATAACCGCCCATGCTGAAACGCTGGAAGACTTACTCGAGATGAGTCGAACGACTTAAACATTTACAACAGCAATAATCTCTCTCGGTATATTTAATCCTTATAACAAGCACCGCGTCCATTGTTGAATAGCCAACCTGTCCGGCAAAAAGAACATTTGCAGGTCAAAATCAGGTTTTAAAACTTTTACAAACCCATTTTGCTAAATAACGGATTTGTGTTACTCGGATGGTTAAAAACGCGTTGGTTATATAAACGAAACGTAATTTGAGACTGCTTGGCGTAAAAAGGGTTAGTAAGCAGACACCACACCGGTATCCTTCATCGAGGGCCGTTGGCGAATACGTAGGTAATAGCAGTAATAATAACATTCAAAATTGCTGTCGAAAAATAAGTTGCAAGCAATACGTAGTAGGCATACCTACCAAACACAATTAAATTTAAAAATAACTCAATAATAATAACTAATTGAGTATAATTAAAACTGAAACTTCCATCTAAAAAAATTTGCTTGTCATGACAATCTAAAATATAACCTTGCTATAAAAGTAGAAAAAAAAACATCAACCCAAGAAGTACTTTTGACATTTTCCAATTTGTATCTCAAACAATCGGTAAAATTGATTAAGCAATAAGTTTGAATGTGCACACCTAACCTTATGCTTAACCAGTTGATCACGGATCTATTTAAATTATTAAAATCAAGTTGTTCTAGAAAATATTATTTACAAAACATTTTGCTATTAAGTCAATTGTATCCCAGCATAAAAGCCTTGACTTCTGGTTACTGTACGGAATTGATCTTATTTAAAATACAATTGATACAACCGAACCGGTTCAACGGCTACTGTCTAATTCGCTTAAGAAATGCAGGCCATAATAACAATTTTAATTATAAATGAGTTACGATTATTTTTCTAGAAATTATCTTTACTTATAAACATGCTGACAGCATATATAATGGTAGCTACATCAGCGCTTAAATATTTTAATTGATTAACGATAAATTTACGGTGTAGTTGGTAGTCCTCAATACGAGTACGAGTTCTACAAAGCCAAATCTCTAGATCCTAACTAATAATCATTTTTTGCTCATCACTAGATATACTACATAAATTTAATTTACTACTTCAAAAGTCATCTCAATTTTATCAATTGATTTTAAAGCAATACAAAAAGTAATATAGGAAAAGCATAATTAATTAAGCGGCTTAAGAGTTTATTTAACATTTGTAAGTAGGTAACAAAGTGCAATATCAACTATTGGATCAGACGACATCTCGTTAATTTGTTCAGGCGCGTCTTAAATTATTTGCCTTACTGGCATGGTAAACGCAAAGGCCGGAGAGCAAGTTTTCTCGAGACTTGAGACATATTTTCTTACGGGACTTGCGCAGGAAGGAATCGAAAGAATGGGTCGGTTCCTTTCCTTTGGTATAATTGTTTTACATAACATAATATTAAAATCGCGATTAGAGAGATTTTGTATTACTTCAAAATAATGCAATTTATCCACTAATGTTGTCCCGTGCTCATAAAAATTGTACCTCAGATATTAACGCTCTCTTAATTGCCTCATTTTCAAATGTTATTCTGGGAAGAAGGAGTATCTCCGTTCGCGTTCTGGGGGGCTTGTACTGGGGTAAAAACTGCCTGCGGACGCAGTCCAAAAGCAGTTTTTTCCGAAGGTTCGAGGATAGAACGGAGGTGCTGTTTTATCGAGATGATTCCCGTAAACCGCCCGCAAAATATTTTGTGATTTTTCGCAGGGCAGTTTTGGAAAAACTGCACAGCAAAAACTCCAAAAATTCGTGAGGCAGTTTCCCAAACCAGCACCTCCGTTTGATTGCTCGGGCACTTTTCTCGGAAAAAAATATGCAAGCCCTCCCTCGGAGCTCGAACTGAGGCACTGTTCCTCTACAGAACTCATACGCCCTTCTAAACTCCCCGCGCGGGCAGTTTAGCGTGGGATATTTCTGTTCAGCTAATGGTTAAATATTTCGTCTTCTTGATGTTAATCCTGCGCTTATATTATTGATTGTCGACCAAGATCAGTAGGTGTCATCTCAAAAACTCATCATTGCCGTACATTGGCAGTATATTCCGAGGTACATAATAATATTTTTCGTGAAATATTTTCAAAAACACATTTAATGTGTAAAATTTATGGTATGGTAGTATACTACCAAACATCCGTGATATTGGCTAAAACTTAATATTAAATATTTTGACCAAAATACCTAAGATATTATTGTCCGGCAATTTCGATAATTTAACTGATGGAGTTTCATCTGGCTTCGGTACCTAATAGTTTTTGTTTCTAGTATCAAACTCTATCTCGTTTTTATCGATATTTGGCCCAGTATAATATGCTAGGTAAATTCACCAAAATCGTGAAATATTTGTTCCACATATTTTTTCCTTGTAGTTAGCTTTCGGTTACACTACTGTGATCAAAGGTCCGATATCAATCTTTGGACTGTGGGAAGGCAACGGAAACCACCCCATTAATTATATTCCTAGTAAAGTCAGCTTGGCTTCGGCTAAGCTGATCGCCTACGCACAATGAAGTGTATGGCACTTGAAGAAGAAGAAGTTAGCTTTCCTTTATTCTCAACCATCTTTGTCTATTAACCTATACTATTGCTGTTTTCAAAGTTTACCTTTTTGTTCACATTAAAAGTGTCCTATTTTGTTTGAAATTCTTTTTTTTTCACATCAAGAGATATTCAATTTCGAATCTGATATTCTAATTTTTTAAATAGATCTATCTATTGTCACTCTCTAATGTATTATCGGAATTGGAAGATGCACTTTTTAAGTCTCGAGTTTTTCTGAAAAATTTATAATGACAGGCTATATATTTCCGCTGTAATATTTCGAGTTGAATGCGGTTCGAGAATGCAAAAAATAATGTCTTGTTGCATGAGCAATTTGATCAAGCTCAATTGATTTAAATTAAGCAAACCTCCCATTTTGAGAGATATTAAAATATTTTGTATTGTGTTATCATAAACAATAAACTTTTCATGATACAAGTTATTACTGCGAAAATAATTTTTTTTCTGATTCGTAATGCTACTTATATGGAATCATTTATAATGTTTCAAATCATTATTATTGTTTTTACTTTAATAATATATTATTTCATAAAACATTTAGAAAATAGTACACCATACATAATTCATATTATGTAGTCGTACAAACTTAAAACATAAAAAAACAAATTAAAAATATGGTTATAGTACCTGCTATTGTAAATATTACAGATAGTATGTGCTTTTCAAATGACTTTAAAGATTTACAAGGAAATAATAGAAAATAACTTACATCCATTTGAAAACTACCTGCTGAGAAGATGTACTTACACCTAAAGTAATCATGAGGAAAAGTTGTATGTACCGACAAAAAGTAGTAAAATTACATAAATAAACAGTTTAAATAACAGCTATTTGTACAATGCAAAGTGTTTTTGTCAACTTGATAATTTTTTCTTCTCTAATATTATCCTGATTAATTACTATTTTCTCGTTTTATGAAAATGAGACAGCAAAGAAACATTTGATTGTTTTTTCCGAGGTTAAATTCTCCAACGCACGTTATTTGATTTAAGCGACTTTGAACTCATTATTACAGTTTATTGCGAGGTTTGAATTTACATTAGTTTCACTTTAGCCAAAAGGTTTTGTGCACCTTGAAATTAGCAATGTATTGACTAGCATTTCGAGTACAATCAATTTCCTATTTTATTGGTCCTTCTGAATTTAAATTTTTTTAACAAATGTTAATTTACTCTAGATAGATTTCGAATTTCTACTATTTTGAAATTTACGAAATTTTTTTAAGTAACCTACTTAACACCCAAATTTAATTTATTTTATTAAATTAAAAATCTTTCCAAGACGTTAATAATTAATGCACCTAACAGGATCAAATTAAACTCATCTATGTTTTATTAATTAAAAACTGTTTTCTGACTTGATTACTTATTTGAATTTTTAATAATAATAAATATTTCGGCACATACAGTTATTCTCATTGAAAAAGGGAAATTCTAACCTTTTTAATTTCCTAAAAAACTAAAAAAAAATGGACAACTTGTTGTTTGTTGTGGGTTGGATTATTTTTCGAGTTTTAAACTATATTTTTGCCTTACAGTAAATTTCGTTTATAGTAGTTATCACAGATATTAGAATCAATTGATTTTAAATATTATAAAATGTCTAAATTATCAAAATAAATTAAATTTAATATATATCTTATCAAAATTTGCATAATTTTGTAACTAAACCTGTTATCTCTTCCTTGTACTCAATATAATCCGAGTGTACCGGTATCTTTTCCGACCAATAACACTTCCAGAAGTATATTTTGCCAAAAAAAAATATCCCAATCAGAAATTTAGCTCGTCACAAATTAAAAACTTAAATTTTTATTTATATTTTCATCACACCTTTTTTTAATCAAATCATCAATCTTATATTTCCGTTCGATATCAATAGGTAATTGACTTGTGAGTATATCAAGCACGTTTTTTTCTTAGAAATTATGTTTTCTTATATAAGCAAGCATTGATTTGTGCGTATTGCAATAAAAACAATTTAAATTATAAAATATAATTTTCTTAACGCTTTTCAAGTTATTTTCACGTCTGTCTAGTTCATAAACATCCAAATGGGTATTTAGGTGTTTGTAGGTTTGGCAAACAACGAACATTTTAATGCACATCCTATAAGGAAAGGTCAATAAAAATCGTTACTCGAATTTACTTTAAAAAAAGTAATTGACTGATAACAGTTATAAAAGAACGGCCAAATGAACGCCTCACCTGAAGACCGGTTTTGTGCCGAGAATAGTCAGCAAATTGTAGGACCATATAGCAAATGCTTATTCGGGATGTTTTTCACTAAACACAAAATAGTTAAAACAAGTACTAACACTTTCACTATATGAAGATCACAAATATCCAAAAAGTGCGTCCTTTGTTACAATACTCAAGCTGCACAAGATACGTACAACACCAACAATTAAGTTTGAATGCCACCAGAAACGCTTTCAACACTTGACTAGTGAAGCTGGCCATCCACAAGCTCTCAACTTGGCAACTATGTCTTCCATTGCAGTCTTAACTGTTTCTTTGTCCATATAATTTAAATTGTTCAAGTTTTCTCTCTCGTTTATCCCCACTCAAACAGCTGAGGCGCTTTGTCACCTTCGCCTTACCTGAGTATGTTGACTGAGCAACTCTTGTGCATGCCATTCCTCGTTACCTGGGTCTGTTGCTTGCACACCCATAAGAACTATGCGATTAATGAATTCGCTTACTTGTTCAGGTAAACTTGAACTGTTGATCAATATGATTTCCGCAATATGGTTAATTTGATCAAATATTACTTATTTTATTAAAAATTTGAATTCAAATTACGAACTTGCCTGTCTATATATATATAACAAATAAATTGGTGGTCGTTGAACCGCCATTCAGCAGGTAGGCAGGTAGGTATAAACACAATTAAAAATATAATTTAAATCTATAAGCTTACTAGAAATAATAAGAATGAATTATTAAATTGCACCTAAGCCGGAAAATTATTAAAATTTAAAAGTACTCGAACTTGTGTAAATTCTCACGCTTATCTGTAAACGACGTTAAGAGCGAGTAAGTGAAAAATTTCAGCTATGCAATGTGTATTATGCAAATCCACGTACCTATTTTATGTAACTCTTCTTGCTGAAAATTATGCTCTTCTCTATGAACTTGCATAAACATAGGTAATTTAATTATGTACTAAATTCTATTATGTTAATTCTATAAATTCCATTACTGATCAATACGTTACAGCCCAACTATACAGGCAATGAAAAAGTTTTTTTTAGAGAGATTATTGTAATCATTTTTAGTAATAAATATTTTGAAGAAACTAACAAGCTATCGAGAAACTCGATAAAATTATGAACTTTCCTGAACTTTTTTTACCTTAATCAAATATGTTTAATATTATTTATTATTTCAGGGTAATACATTCTAGAATCTATGATATTTACGATATATCTATATTATATATTAATATAATAAATAAACGTTAAATAATCACATTACATATTAGTGGTTAAAATGTATAAGTTATTAAATTGGAATAACAATAATAATAAATAATTGACGAGTTCGATTGAACTTAAAAGCATTGGAAATGTATGGCCTTCCGCAAGTGATTATAGGATATTAAATTCATTAATTTATTAACGCATTTATTATTATTATAAGTATTGTACAACAGTTACCATTTTGGTATCCAAGATTCGAACCTCCGATTTCGAGCACAAATGTAACTTCCGTATTAAGCTCTGCTTGCAATTTATTGTAACATTCCTCAACTCCATAAAATATTTATTGTAAATTAAGAATAAAAACAAAAAATTTAATTTTGACGTTACATTTAATTGTGTAGTTAAACTATAAACTTTAATTTGAATTTATTATTTCTTAGCTTTTACTGTTCTGAAGTTTTGATTGTAACAGGTGCAGTACTTGTATTTTAAATTTGGATAAAAGTTATTCTGAACGAAACGTGGGATTGCGTATACTAAAACATAGCATTATATAAAAGTTAACGGCTAAAAATGTTAATTAGTAACAAGACAAAGTAGCAAAGAGAAGTGTGGAGGGTTGATTCTACCAGGTTGGTGAAGTAAGAACTTTCGAATTAATCTTCTTAAAAATGAAATATATGATTATTCATACGTAAATTTGAGCCCACGTTAAGCAATCGGTCTCTTATGTGTGATAATAATACGCACGCACCTCCAGAGAAGGATCCAACATCCAAATACGGATAAATACTACAAGAAGTTAGTAACAACAAACATCAATACAATAACAGAACAAAATTTGTTTTGATGGTTGCAAACGATTTATCCGTAAGTATCATTTAACTTTAATTTATAACTCTTTGAACGAACGTAATGACAACGCACTGCAATGCATGTTGCGAGTAGTAGTTATACCGCAAAAATTTTTGATCCTTAAAGAGGTTAAAGGTGATTAACGCTCCAAACCGCTTATCACCGAAAGGTATCATCGATATGATTGATAAAACATATTTGATTTCCGTGACCTGCGGGTCAATGCCTATGTCTTGCAAATGGCTAAAAAATCGTTTAACCTTAAACTATTTCAATTAGCCGCTCTTTTTATTAACAATAAGATTAATTATTGTTAAAACTTAGAAACAGACAAATAGTTAACTGTACAAAATTTAAAAAAATTTATTACCAACATTTTTTTATAAACAACTAATTATGATTGGGTACAAAACAAAAAATTAGTGAAGCAAGACATCAAATTTACAAGAAATGATTTCCTTCTTTGTCAACACACTATACTACACATTCTACAGTCTAATGAATTTGAGAATACCCGGGTGACTGACTGCTCCAAGAGTTAAAGTTTTTTAATTGCTATTTTGTCATCTACAGTGCAAAAGTAAACAGTTTAAGTAGTACGCTAAACGTCAAATTAACCTAAAATTGCTACAGAAGTACGCACGTACTGAAACATTACAATTTACATAATATTATATACCGTTTATTTTTTTTTTAGTTTCAAGGTAAATTGGAAATTAAAATTAGCTAGAGCCAAGATGATTTACTACGGAAATGTAATTAATGGATTGATTTCCCGTTGCTTTCCCATAATCCAGAGATTGATTTTGGACTATAGATCACAGCTGTGTATCCACCGCGAACTGAAATAAAATTGCAATTTATGGTTAGGGTCATGTAAATATTTCTGATGAGAACATTTTTTTACTACTTTGCTTTGAATTTTTATGTAATTCTCATATTATATACAGTTTGATAATTCTTTCAATTCTGGCTTTACGGTTTGAACTTTGTATAGTTCCTTGTTAAACAGTTGTATGAACCTTGAGCTTCTAAGCAAATTAAGCTCCTTTAGATGATTTTGTAATCATATATAAAATATTTTGTTGACATTCACTTAAACCAAACTAAATTACAGTTTTCGGGCGAATTGACTTGAAAAACTCCATGTTTGGGTTAAAAGTTACTTTGTCTTAGATCCTTTCTGCCAGAAAATTATATTATATTATTTCTTCCACGATCACGTACATATAAAAAATCCCACTTTAATGGTTTGCTCCCAACCCTTATTTTTCTCACACGTATTTGATCAGAAAGACTATCAAGATTCGGATAGGTTTCTACAGTCTTAAAAATTTACAGTTAGTTAAAGTCATTTGATGCTTTTCTTATCAAATTTTAGTTCCTTAAAAAAATAGGGGGTGAAAATAAATACCTGATAACTAGTAGGTAGGTAAGCATTATTATATAAATGATTTACAAAGCAAATCTTTGTCCTTGAAATATTTTTTAATAAAAAATATTGAAGTTTTACTTCCTTAAGTTTATTTCTATTGTAATAATCGAAGTTGGAAATAATAACTTTTCCTTATCAGATTTCTTGTTTTATTAAAAAAAAAAGAGAATAACTCTTTAAAATCACCCGATTTGAATAAATTCTCAGCGCAATTTTTTTAAATAAATATAAAAGTTCAATTTGTCAATAAAATCTTTAAATTAATTATCGGTTAAGAAACCTTAAGGTAAACCCAAGAGTTCCCTATTCTTTCGTGCATTTCAGAACTAATAATTTAACTTAAGTAGACAGACACCTTGTAAGATAATGTCATGTCGGTCTATGCAATTTATTGATTCTAACTTTCCCATGCAACTCCAAAAAATGCTTTTAAAACTGTTAAAGTATAAAACTTATTATATAATATTCTTAATAATAAAAACAAGCTATTCATTATTCACATCAATTTGTTTCAGATTTTGTATCGCATTATACTCATTGGTTATACTATTTTAAAAAACTAATTGACTTTGTTTATTGAATTTGTCATCTGCCGTTAGAAAAATAGATTTCAAAAAATTGCTGTTCCAGGTAAAATAATAACTTAACTATTATCACGTTCAGTAACTTGTGACTTCCAGTATATCATTCACCATAATAATTATATTCGTTCTACAGAACTTATCATTTTCTATGCATGGCAACAAATAAGTCAGATCAATAACTACAAAGTACACAATTAAATCTTTCTGCTTCAAAACGATTCGCAGTTTTGTCTATTTTTATATTCCATGATTTGGTAGTGTTATCAGTTTTCGTCCGAAATTTTGTGCAAAACTCATGTTACCGTGTTGCTTTTCTTGTTCAAATGAATATTTCTATTTTATCATCGTACGTGGTCATCTTTGCACAATACACTCGAAGGTTACTGTTTATTTTTAATATATTTTGTTTACATCAAATTCACATTTAAAAATGTGGCGGGGAAAACATTTATTTGTTTAAACATTGACAATCTGGTTTGATTATTTGAAACATTGCAACAAATAAATAAAAACAGTTTAAAAAATGATAAACCACCGTGGCATTTCCCGAAGCTGCTTAATCTAATAAATTAAGTTTAATGCTGTACAGTAGCAATAAATCAGAAGAACTGTATTAGAAAACTTTTTCGCAGCTTAAATGAAGATTATCTACTGAAACCATATTATAATAAATAATAATAATAATCAATGGTTTTTTAAATCATTTCGTAATAACTTCAACTTGTCAAATGATTACTATTTGGAACAAAATTTGAATTTTAATTTTTTAAGTAATTTAATAAACTGCTATTAGTTAAATATGGAATTCTTACGGTTACGGTGTTAATTGTTATGTTGTTTTTTGGAACATCACTTTATCGGTATTTCAACTTTTTATGATAATAGTTCAGCTAGCAGTTTATTAAATATTGGCATGCATATTATTAATAATATAATTTGCTACAAAAATCACGATGCTGTATTGCACGTAAGTGTCGGCAGTGAAGTAAGTGCACTATTGCAACAAACATTATTGTAATACAAAATACATAATAATAATGTGTAATTGTATTATTTATATAAAAGTAGAAAAAAATCACAATTTGAAGTTTCAAAAATGGAAAGATAATAATCTAATGTGTATTAAGTAAGACACGTTTCATAACAAGTCCAGAAAAGCACGTATTAAGTGAATCTGTTCCAGTTTTAAGCTACTTCATGGTTACAACAATTTAAAACGTACAACAGGAAATAATAACAAAACAAGAAGTTTATATTAAGAAAAACAACTAACGTGGTAGCAGAGAAAGGTTTTGTGAACCCATCGAGTTCATAAAGCATCTACCATGTCCATAGAAATAAAGGAATGAGCAATTGGAAAAAATTTTACGTTTGCAAATAATTGTTACAATACTTACTAAAAAATATTTAAAGATTTGGAAGCATCCGAGCAAGGAATTCCACAGATGCAGAACCATTTGGTGTCCTTGAATAAGACATTGACTTCCTTAAGATGCTGTTGCTAAAGTACAACTTCGAACGACAATAATAATATGTATAGCTAAATATTTTTATTACTTAAACGTTTTACACGCCGTGATTTAATACAAAATCCATTCATACATCCAATGACACGTTTAATAATTTTATAATTTATTATTTAAATATTTATTGATTAAATAAGATGTTCATCTTGAATCGAACAGTTGTGCAACTGCATATACCAAGTTTGCGACAATTTACTTGACTATTGGTATATGCAGCCTTGGATGAAAATGCTTTTAGATAACAACCCTTTCCGATAAAAAATGTATAGTTTTATTAAAAAAATAAATTTATGCAATTTAAATAAAAGTGCTCAAAGTCTTAAAAATGCAGATGTGTTTACATCTCCAGCATTTGCAATTTACATTTTCTTCTTTATCTTGATCCCCATACCTACTCCTTTTTTAACTTACGCCACTAATCGTAATCTCCAGATCTGCTATTTGGTTTACTACTAAGTGCATAGTATAAAATATTACCGTTTTTTGATATAAAAACTTTAAAGACAAAAGTTTTTGGACACCTGGCGAGACGAGTCATTTCCAGTATCATCGGGGGCGCACCTTCACCTGCCACCAATACTTTATGTGAACTATATAAATTTTTCTGTTGGTGTTTATATCGAGAATGAACAACATGGTTTTCTTCGTTATGTCAGAATAGGTAGGTCCGCCCTCACTTGGATTTTTTAAAACTAAACTTGTAAAAGTGCATGGAAAATGCACCAACGCAAAAAATACTGTTGCAAAACGTAAATAAAAAGGAAAAATATAAATTATTCACGTGAATAATTTCATTTTCACATTAGAAATAGTGCATCTTTAACGTGTAATATATGTACTAACAGAAATTTTCTTAATTGCTTGTATAGGTACATAGTACATAGAGAAAGGAAAATTATATTAATAAGTGCATGGTAATAATGTCGTCCAGTTCACCTAGCTTTAATGGCATTTATTGATTATCTTAAACAAGTCTTGGTATAAAGCTTGAAGGCCGTAGAAAAACTGGAAGCAATAGTAGTAAATGCAATAGCAAATTCCTTAATAAACGTTGAACTTATTAGATTAGCTATAGTCACATATACCGTATCGATTTCTGTCGGTACTTTCCGAAAGGTCAAGTCCGGTAGTGTGGTCTATGAATTATTTGTAAAAAGACACGTGTTTTAGCAACAGGATGTCCAATCGATTAAGCGTTTTGGGGAATCCTTACCAAGTTTCTGGTCGATTATAAAGTTTTATAGTTTCGTCACTTTATACACAAATGCCTATAATATACAGTAGAGTTCATATATAGCGACTTCGCTTATAACGACTAACCGGTTTTAACGACGAAAATGTTTACTCAAGTTAGGTTTCATAGTTAGGTATGTACTTAAGAAATAATCCGTTTTGTACGTTATCCGGTTAGTACGACATAGTATCGCCGGTCCCTTGAAGGTCGTTATATCCGGATTCTACTGTACATAAATACTTACGTGGTGTTCGCCAAGTGTTTGTGGCTATATTAATGGTTGAACATTTAAATTAATTAACGTTTGATTTCATCACAGTAAATATCATTATTTATTATTAGATCCTCTGACAGTCAATAACTTACAAATTAGTTCCACAATTATAGAATTGCATAATTCAATTATTATTAATATACTTTTCGCTATTATTTAAAGTTAATGGAATAACTACAATTTAATTAATTTTATAAATATTAGAGGTAATTTATTATATTATTAAAAACAAATTAATAACTTGGCTAGAACTTTTTTGGAAATTTATCTAATAATGCCAGGGATTAGCTGTAGTGCGCGATTCTGTATTGATTTGCGAAACCCAATCTATGTAAACTAAACAGCGATATTTGAAATTTTCTGTAACAAATGTTCCAATTACGCTTTTGTTATGTTATATCTGAGCAAAGCTGTCAGTAGGTATTAGTAGGTAGATATATATATTTCAAACTGTTATTTCACTTTATGTTTGAATCATAAACACCTTTGCAAATGAAAGTTTTTTTAGATTAATGATTACATGAGATAATTTGTTTCTAACATGTAACTCATGTATATTCCTTTTACAGAAATAATTAATTGATTATTTGAGTTTCAGGTGAAGGGCATCAGTAGTGATTACTCACACCTTGATTTTTTATAATTTACACCAGAACAAGTTATTATTTGACTTTCGGTGCTAGAACGAACGGTGCAAAAATTATTTCAAATTGTAAGGATGTTGTTGTCACCAAATAATATTATATAAGATTTGTGAGTATATGCATAGGTGCAATTAGAACTGTGAATCAAGGCAACTGTTTTTTAAATGCAAAAGTAAACTAGTTATTATGTTCATTATGAAAAAACCTGAATATAAAGGCCTGTAACGTCTAATAGGTACATTATTTAGAATGAATTTCATTATAATGATAAAATAAAGAAACTAAATGTTGCTAGCAATGTTAAGAAACTCGTTATGAAGAAAGTAAGTGGCTACTACCGTTCATATTTACAAATTAAAGGCGCCAGTTTTCGACAGTTCCGGTTAGCTTGGTTTATAAACATCACAAAAACAATGACTTTTGAGTATATAAATGCAATTTTTTATTGAACCAACCCGGTATGTTTTAATGAGATTAGAAGCAAAGTTTATAATTTTCTTTTCAAATATATCTTGATAGAAAATCAATATCAACTTTTAGCATCTACCTACTCATTGAAATAATTTGCAATGTTAATTATTGAGAAGAATTTTGTTGCAGTTTCACTTTGAATAAATTATTTTCAGGATAATTTAAATAATTACCATGTAGTAAATGCATATTATTATTGTTATTCTTGATTGCTTTTGTAAAAACACAATAACTTAGACTTTTAATTTTCTTAAAACCTCTCTTATTCAAACAATGATCGGCACGAGTAGTTCTTTGAAGTGATTCTTAAAATGCCAACCGATATTTATAATTTTATACAAGGTTAATTAAGAGAATATTACCAGCAATAACCGAAACCCTAATCACCTAGGCACTAAAGCAGACGAAAATAGAAAGGCCCCTGGAGAGATCAAATTAGCCACGAAATGTTAACGATAGAAGGTGAAACAGCATTGGAGGCCATCAGACTTCTGTTAAACAGATACCTCGAAGAGAAAAAATACCAACAAAATAGCATCTCGGAGGTCATTATCGACCTATCAACTATTTACAATATCACATTTAAATATATAAGTTTCTTCCAATCTCGTTAGCTACTGATTCGTGTTTGGAATTGCATTATGGAATAAAATTAGAAATGAAGAGATTTACAATAGTACAAATTATCTGATGTGCTACCAAGTGTATGGACGAAGAAGAAGGCAGAAGAGAAGAAGAAAATTAGATAGGCTTACATTCAATAGTGGGAAGATGAAGACGAACGTTTGATTATTATTATAATACTGGAACTGTGTAAAATATTTAATTTTGTATTGTTTACACAGTTTTCGTTGCCTACGTCCGTTGTATATTTAAAATGTGTGACGGACACGGATACTACTTTTACACCATTTACTCCGGATCGAGGAAGCACTTAGGCCATACAACCCGGGGCCAGCAGGAAGACATTTGGTGAATGAAAAATACCGCCACGGGAAACACGCGTGCATCTTGGCACTAAAAGTCAACAACAGAATTTATTCGTGTAATATTATAAAAAATATTGTACATAATACTTTCAATAATATTATGGCCAAAAAGCTTTTAAGGTAAGATAAGATAAGCAATAAGTTATCAGACGTTTTTTAGATACATTTGATATAAGTTACAATCCTTCCACCATTCGCAAAACTGCATTCTTTAAATTCTCGACCTCGATGGTCAATTGTATTTGGAGCATCGGTCGATAATATCGATAAATTTGTGCACACCTGGGTTCATCTGACATGGTAAAATCATTTACAATGTATCAAAATTGATAAGTACCACATGCTGACACTGAGTTTTGCCATATAATGCTATGTTATAGGCTTAATATAAAGTTAAATCCATTAAACACATATGACAGAGAATTTAATGCGCGATGCTTTTCAACTCGACATCTATACAACGGTCAATTACATCGAGTGCTGAATTCTCTCTTGGGGAAACTTGATTTAAGAAAAACGTGCAATTAAAATTTAAAATTCTTTAATTATTATTCCTTGTGTTCGAAACTGGTATTTTAACAATAATCAATTACAATATATGAAATACTTTACATAATTGACCTTGCTCAGATCAGGATACCTATATGACATAAAACGTTTCAATTATATATTTACAATTGATTGGATAATAATAGAGTCGAATGAACATTTTGTGGTTGAAAATAAATCATTATACCATTTAATGAATGGACGTCAATAATTAGTACTATAAATTATTACATGCGATTTTCAATTTATAAGAAATATTTATTACTACTGAAAATAAATAAAACTCCTGCGTATACAATCAATAAATTAATATTTGTATAATATATTCATTTAACCCTCGTGTAAATATTATTGTTCAATATTAATTATCCAAATTTTTTGACCCCTTTTAATATTTAATAGGCCATGGTTGTAATTGCTCGTTTAATTTTTTTTGTTTTCCGCATATTTAATACGGCATTGTATTGTATCATGCAACAATTATAAGAAATAATCAATAAAGTAATGAATGCACTGTTTATTAATAAGAACTGGCAGTTATATTTATTTATATCTGATAATAGCGCTAGAAACAGTTTATTATCATTTATCAGAATAATTGTTGTATTGTATAAAATGCAGGCGTAACCTACGTCATTGTTGAAGTTCACCTACTAGTTGATTAATTTCCTGTAATAGTGCGGTAATAGGAATGTAATATTAAATATTTTTTATAAAATTTTAAAATGTCGTTACCATTGTTTTGAAGTTGTAGGAGTTGCAAAGGTGGCAGCACCCCCAATACGTAATTTACAAAGACTTCGTCATAAATTTAATTGCTTAAATAATTGTAGTTTATATTTTTATGACATAAATTATTATTTATTAATCCTGACCATTGTCCTTAAACTGTAATAATTACCTTTAAATAATATTATTATATAATAGGCATATTTTAGAAAGATTGTTTATATAATTAAAAAATATAAATGAATAATAAAATCTAAAATTAAATATTTTTTAACAAAATATTTTTGTAAATAATTTATTTTTAATCCAACTAAATTCTCAAGTTATGTAAAAGCTAGGCAACCAAAGCTACACTTACTAATATAATCATCATTATTTTATGAAAACTAATTTGTTATTTAAACTGCAGAAGATTCCTGCATAAGCCAAATAAACCCTGGCATTAAGGAGAGAAATTCATGTAAAATCCAAAAACATACGCAATTTTTATTGTGTATTTAACCATCATTCGACATGATTTTTTTAAGCAACTATAATAGACTGCTGCTTAGGACTTGTGGTGGGCACGATTCTGCTTCCAAATATCAGCTAAAGCATAATTACAAAAAATGTTATTTTCATTATAAGTTTTTATCGGCGATAAACCAAAAAAATTATTTAAAAAACTGAAAATATAGTATTTCTTTGTTCGATGTTAACATCAGCATTTATAGAATTTTTTACACTATCTTCTCCAAATATTTGCAGTCCTACTCTGTTACAAACATTTTGCAAACATGTCTTTCAAGTAATTTTTTAATAAAATAATTCAACATTACATTATTAAATATAAAATAAAATTAAACAAGGTGGAACTAGGATAACCGCAGTAACTAGGCATACAGCTACCTTTCTAGTTTACAATTACATAATATTTTGTAATAATTTTTTATTTAAATTTTTCTCTATTTATTTAAGGTTTTCTTATTCTTAAAATGTGAGATTATCTGATAATCCTTCAATTTTTCATTGGTAACATAAATTTTCTGCATAAAAAAATTATGTTGCATTTTGTAAGTGTAGTTTTTACGTGAAAGTTCATTTCTCGCACTTCTGATTGGTTCTTTCATTTATTACCAACCCACAAAAAGTGTATGACCAATAAAGCAATTTTATAAACAACAAAATCCATTCACGCGTCCGTCCGTCCACATTATTAAACTAAGGACCATTCAATCAGTCGTATAACGAAACCCTTACTTGAAATATACGGACGTACGAACGGACGGACACAGAGCCAGATTGTAAGGCTTTTTTGCATACCGCATACAGAAACCTAAAAAGTTAAATATTTCATCTCTTAATGTTTAAGAAAAATCCTTAATAACGAGGATAGCATTAATAACCATGCCGACGCGGCCTATCGCATATTATAAATCGAGTTAAGCAGTGGCGTATCTAGAGATGAGCAAGGGGGTAATTGCCCGACCAAGGATGACTCTGATAATCTCGATACTTGGTATTAATACTTATATGCAATATATTTATCACTCTTTTGTTTGTATACACTTGAGTTCGTAATTTTTTAAAATTTCTTTTATTCTTTCGATTTTTGGAATTTGTCAGTAATCTCTGTATCACTGACGCGCATGAATGGATTAACAAGATTCTGAAAATTTTTCTTTTTTGTCCCCTCCATAGGCATCTTTTAAATACGCCACTGAAGTTAGGTACCTATCTGGAACTATTTATTCCTTTTCTATTTAATTGTTAAGTGACAAAAACCTCAAATTATTTCCAGGCATTTGACATCCAACAATATGAAAATTTTTGACGGTCTTTGATCAGCGCAAAAAGTAGGAACAATTTAAAGCTGAGAAAACAAATTTAAAAATACAGAGACGCCGTTGCTAGAATTTTACGTTCAGTTCAAAATTTTCAGGAATACGAAATAAGCGAATATCTCCGTAGTATTGCCCACAACTAGCAAATGGGACCATCAAATTGAAAATTTTATAAAAATCTGCAAATTATGTTTCAATTTTTTTCGTACTGATTATTTTTCCCATAATTATATCTACCAATGGCAAAGCTTAATTTTTGATCACTTGACCAAGAATTTCAGCGATAAAAATTTAAAAGTCAAAATTAAACCGTGGTTAAAAATTTCTCAAAATTCTTATTAGTTGTCAAAATTTAAATACCAATAAATAATTTCATTATTCCAAGATGTTTATTGAAGAAATAGTCGTGCCGAATATCCCATGTGACATAAAATAACCCGAATAAATAATTTTGACGATTTTTGGTTAAAATCATTTCCTAAGAAATATTTTTCGTAAATTTTCCTAACAACATTTGACCCGAGGGTTAACCGCTGCGCTGGTGAAGTTTTTGTACACATCTAATGAAGTACATGAAGTACTGGGAGGGGTGTAGAACACCTTCCAGTGCACAAATTTTGGAATGAAGAACATTAGGGGTGTTCCACACCCCAGACCCCAGTTTAAATAATTTATTTTTATAAAAGTTTTATTAAATATTTAAGCATATCTCAAATTTATTAAAATTAGCTATGGCCAAGTAAATGTGTTTAATTCGTAATCTGACAATTAATTATAAACTACCTAATTATAAATTCCGTACTCCTTGGAAGGTAGATCTCTGCAACAGGAGAGTTCAGTTTACTTCTGATAAAAATAAACTACTTTATCCGGGGGCTGGGGAGTGAAACACCTTCTAGTGCCACTGCAATGGGAGATCTTTAGTTTACTTTTGATAAAAAAAATCTACTCAATCCGGGGTCTGGGGTGTGGAACACCCTCCAGTGCTCAAATTTTGGTATTTCTGTAAGTCTCAAAATTGAAAGTCTCTGATACTGAAAGTATCGATGAATTACTGCTGAATTATATGAAGGACAAAGAAGTATGGAGAGTTATGATGAAGTACGTAAAGTGTGAAGTTAATTGTACACGATTTCCTCTAGCGGTTGACCCTTGATTTGACCAAATATGTTAAAATTTAATCGACAATGTTAATACACTTGGGATATTACTGTTGATTATTTCTCTTATTTATCATCGTCTAATCGTATGTTATGAAGTTAGCCCTGCCATTTGTGAAAAATAAAAATATGAAAGTTGTACTCGATTTTTGCTGGTTTGTGGCACAAATTTTTTTGTTGATTTTCTTTATTTTGGTTTTTATGGAAACTGCATATTTTGAGCGTGGAAGTTAGCCGTACTATTTTTAAAAAATATAAAAATAAAAGTTGTAGTACTAACTCAGTGCTGGATTTGTAATGCTTTGTACTATAAATAAAAAAAAAATTTATTTTGAAAAATAAAATTTTTATTTTTAAAAATTTATTTTATCGATAAAAGTTACCCGTGCCATTTTTGAAAAATAAAAAAATGAAAATTATAGTGAGTTGTGCTGGATTTGTACTGCTTTATCGTAAATAAAAAAATTTATTTTAAAAATATAATTTTTGTGGCCAAAAATGTATTTTAACGATGAAAGTAAACCCAGCCATTTCATAATTTTTCACTTCTCATCAGTAAGTTAGTTGCATCAATGTATATTACTTGATGATAATCAAAAATTGTCAAAAATTAATCGATTAATTTTTAATTTAATCGATTTTGAATTGTACCTAATTTCAGCTGGTTCATTAATTTCAGTTATTATAAATGCTGCCTTGTAAAATTTGTTAAACTGTTAATAAACTTTTATCATTACAGCTTAGTTGTATTTTTAAAGTTTTAGTAATTATTAACGATGAAAATTTTATTTTATAAAACATATTTTGATATTGTAAGCTACGAATCTTAAATCTACAATTTTGAATATCAAACGAATCGTAACTAATTTTTTGAAATTTTGCTTTAAACCAAATTTTTCGAAATTATTAATTCACAAGAAAAATATAATTAATTATTAATTCATCTTAAATTTTATTTTCTCCAAAGGTTTCGCCAAAACGGCGACGGCCAACAGAACAGTAAAATGTCCTAGACCGGCACATTACATCGATCACTAGGTATTGGGAATTATCTGAGAAGTGGTGGTTTCAATTAGTATCAGGATACTAATACTTTAAACTTTAAACTCTATTTTGAATTTAATACATTAATCCAAATTTAAAATGAAATACTTTATTAATCATCACATTAAGCAATAATTTTTGTTGTCATAGTATTTTGTCGTAATTGTTGCGTTGTGTGTGTAAAATATGTAATCATAATTGTTATGTAATAAAAATTAAACAAAATTCTAAAATATGTTTAAAAAGTTTGTGTGAATAAATCACACTAAAAATTCGGGCCCATCACAGCAATATTAAATTAAAATTTTAATTTAAAAATTAACAGGTTTAAATTTGTTCATTGTAAACCTCTTAATTTTTAAAATTTTAATTAACATTATTAGTTTCACAGGTTAATAATATATACAATATAAATACAACAATACAAAATAAAGTTTATTTTTTAATCAATGTTATCACACATATCACACATATGGCAATGACAATGTTTGTCCCGATATACGGGTTGGTTGAAAAGTACTGAAAGCGACACCTATTAAGCAGTAGAGGAATCAAAATTCATACGTCATTTTGATATTTGATCTTTCATATGAACCTACTAAAATTTTATTTCGATCTGTCAATTCATTCATTGTTTACAAGCCATTTGAAGTCGACGTGTCGGTGTATTTTTAACAATGGAAAAACTGAGTATCGTGCAGTGATAAAATTCTTTGTTTTGGAAGGTTTATCAGCAACAGAAATTCATACAAAATGGTGAGCGTGTTAAAAGAATCTGCTCCTTCATTTCCAACTGTACATCGATGGGTTTTAGAGTTTAAACGTGGTCGTACAAGCGTTGAAGATGAACCACGTAGTGGACGACCAAAACTGCAACAACACCAGAAATCATTGAACAAGTACATAATATTGTTAGTGAAGATCCAAGTTTGACTAAGCGTGAAATTGCTAATACCATAGGCATCTCAGACGAACGAGTACTCTATATTTTACATAAAGAATTACGTATGAAAAAGCTGTTTGGAAAGTTAGTGCCGCATTCGTTAACAATTCAACAAAACTCACACGAAAGCAAATTTCTCAGCATCATTTGAATCTTTTAATAAGAATAAAATCGATTTTGTGCGTCGTTTTGTAACTATGGATGAGACTTGGATCTACCACCATGATCCTAAATTGAAACAAGAACGATTACAGTGGACTGAGGCTGGTTGTTCAGCTCCAAAACAGGTGAAGTCAGGACGATCAGCAAAAAGGTTATGGCATCAGTTTTTGGGATGCAAAAGGATTTTATTGATTGATTATCTTGAAAAAGGTAAAACAATTAACTCTGAATATTATTGTAACCTTTTGGATCAATTGAACGAACAAATTCGTGAAAAGAGACCCGGTTTGCAACATAAAAATCATCTTTCACCAAGACAACGCACCTGTCCACAAAAGTGTTTTAACAATGGCAAAATTCAATGAACTAAAGTACGAATTGCTTGAACATCCACCGTATTCGCCAGATTTGGCTCCTAGCGACTACTACCTCTTCAGAAACTTGAAACAATTCGTTCGTGGAAAGCGTTTTCATCGAATGAAGAAGCTATTTCAGTCGTGGAACAGTATTTTGCAGAGCTTCCAGAAAATCATTACAGAGATGGAATAAAATTATTGCAGGATCATTGGAATAAGTGTATTGAAGTTGAGGAGATTATATTGAATAAAAAACTAATTTCATTTAAAAGTTCACATTCTTTCATTTTGCTTTGAATACTTTACAACCAACCTGTATATCGGTTCTACCACTACCATTAAAAAGCTCAAAATTTTTTCAAATACGTATGTCTATTTTTTTAATTCATAAAACGTCTAGGGAGAGTTGAACTCTTTTAGCCTAGAGAAGTAGGGAACTTAATTTGCCATTGAAACTCAAATTAAAATTTTAAACATAGAACATTAATATATTTTAATTGTCATTTTTATAAAACCCATTATTTATATTTTATTTCATTTTTAGTTTCCACAAATTAATCAACTTACTTCAGTATTTATAATCTTTTTATGTATTTGTTAATTTTCATAAAATTTCAGTTTTTTTAAATTTCAATTTCAATTTCGATTAACGTGTTAATCAGTTTTCGACCTTAAAACTTAGTAAATGGGATCACATTGGATAAATATTGACTGTTTTCAAAAGATTTACACCTAAACGAGAAGTCAGATTTTTTGAAACACAATGGGAATAGAAAATATAAGAAATTGCTTGCAATTTAATGAAGTATTCCTATTAATATCTTCGACAAGACACTGATTTGTATATTTTGTATTCGTTGAAACATAATTGAAAATAATATGAAAGTTGTATGGAATGTAAGAACACGGAGGGCCTTAGGTTGTCGACTCTCAGTCTTTACTTCCGTCAATGTTCATCACCCGCATATTTTCACAATTGCTATGCACAGCAAATAGCGTACGACATCATTTCATATTTATCTATAAATTATTCAATAAACTAATTCGATATTTCAGTCAATGTTAATTTTTGTAATATATCAGTGTTGCATTTGCTACAGTTGGCAATTGTCTGGTTGACAACATAACATTTCGCTATTAATTAATATCATCAGTACCGTCGCGTGGTTAAATCGGATCAAGAATTTTTGATGTTGCAAAAAATGAAAAATTTTATTTCATATAAATAGTGATTGAAATTGTAAGTTTTGATAATTTAGTGTTCATTTATCAATTTTAAAAATTTGTTCATCGATAATATTTGTAGCAATAATTTAAAAATTCTATTGCAGGAATAATACTAATAAAACATTAGGTACCTACGGTAAGAAGTAACGTATAGAATAGATAGAAGATATTGAAAACAAGTTTAAGATTAATTAAGACACAAATATAACATATCTTTTGCGTGTTTTTTTGGCCGGAATGCAATCATATGAACTTATAAGCTCCTACGCTTTCGCGACCAGTTAGGCTGAAGCAATCCTTAAATGGATTTCAACTTTTATTCATTCTTGTAGCACACTTGCACAGTTACCACGTGCTTAGAGTTTAAATAATTATTTATTATCTAATTAGTTTTTATATTTTCTACTTATCATACTTTCCCTTTAGATTTAAATTAATTATAAAATTCTATTGCCGAAAAGTCAAAATAGTACGGTAGTTCCTCATACATATTATTTTATAACATCGTATCCAGTGGCTTATCGTCAAGTTGATATTAAATTGTATATTATAGTGGGAAGATATAGCGATTAAGTAGTTAACAGTGGGTGACAACCATTAACAATAGACTATGATCCACTTTGTGTTCAATAGGTACATAATGGATAGGTACCGTTACGATGTGGTAAAATTGACTTATGACTTTAGAAGAAAATTTCTCACCATCTTACGGGGGAGGCTTCTTTTAATTCTTACAAATTACCACTTTTGTTCGAAAAATTATGCTGCTTAAATTTTTCTCCATAAATTAAGGGAAATTAAAAATTTAATAATTTATCATTAATTAAAGTAAGAAGTACTAAGTCTGAATAGCAATTATCCTTCTAACAGTTAATACATAGTCTTCAGTGAATCTTGTAATAAATCAAGGCTTACAATTAGATTCACATATAGTTTTCTTAAATTGAGGATTTGCGACTTCCATCATTCGGAGGAAGAGGATCGGTAACACGAGTTTAATATCCTCAGAAAAACCCTTTAACGTGGATCTCCACTTCCAGTATGGTATCTGCGAAGAAAATTCAAAATCAGATAAAAGGAAAACTAAAAACGTTGCAATATACAACAATGCAGATTTGTAAATTTTTTCAGAAGTTTTTCAAGACAACTAAACTGTAAGTAATAGTAACGTAATTACAATATGACTTATTTTTTTTGCCATCATGTATGTACGTATGCGTATAATCGTAATGCAAATACATGTCACAGTATGTGATAGCAAAGCATGTACTTGGAGATAGGAACCACTGGGCGGCCTTCGGCGCCACAATGTCGCCATAGTTCTTCAGGAATAGCAAGTTGCAGGGGCTGTGAAGCTACGTAGACTGCCGAAGGTTATACAACGCTAGACGTATCTGTATAATGCTAAAACAATTTTACATATTTGTTTTCTTCTAAATGCAATCTTAAAAAGTTAATTTAGATCATTCGTACAGTAATCATGAAATTCTCAGATGTTTCAAAAATTTTGACAATAATTTAGTTGATGATTATCTCAGTTGAATTAGAACATTATAATTTACAAAGTAGGTAAGTATATCTTTTCACTAACGCATTTTAAAAAACATCTTCTGCGCAGGACTATTTTTAAAATCATAATAGTAAAGTTAAAAACTAGCAAAAAAAAAGCAATTAATATGTAGAAAATTGTAGAAAAACAATAAGTACGATCCACAATGTTGATTGGTCCAACGGGGAGGCAAGTAAAGCCGCCGGTCTCCTTAAGTGAAAAATTGCCATAATAAAATAGGGTTGCAGGTACTTTAAAAATCAATATTCTCAGAGTACTAAAAGCGTTTAAAAAAAACGACTTCAAAACGTAGCTTTTCTATAGATTTTAGACAGTAGCTTAAAGCACGACAAGGTATGGAACTTTGATTTCTCGTTCCATAGTCTGCCGCACCGCTTACAGATTTCCTTTTCAATTTTACAGATTCTAAAATTAACAATTAGAAATGATCTAAAACTTCAGTAGGTTCGATAATCTTTATTTTAACAAACAAGAACTAATTTATTGTTATTTTATTTGTTCCGATTTGTTTTACAGCTTTGTTTTATACTGCCCGTATAAAAATATAGTTTTTTCAAAACTGAAGATGATTTAAAAATCAAATATATTACGTCTGTCTGTTATTCCATCACGAAAAACAATGCCCGACCAATGGAGCGATCATCCTTCCACCTTGTCTTAGGTTTTCAGACCACTATATCCTTAAGGATGTTATCCATCACTGTGTAGTGCAGTATATTCACCGTTATAATAACAAAAGTTGACCTTGAAATGCTTTAAGTTAAATGCATTTATTTATGTTGTAGGACCTCCAGCAACAAACGTATACGTAATATATAATTTATTTACAAGAACGTTGGTTCAGCGCCCGCGCATATTCCGTATCTCATGTACCATCTAAATGAGATGCAATTAACACTCTCAGCTGAGTATTTTTTCTTCATGACCTACACTGAAATTGCTAAGCAAAACCACGTCTCATTAGAAAATCATAAAAATTAGTCATTTACATTGTTAAATTACATTAAAAAAGAAACAAGTATGTTTCAAACAGATATAGTATTTCATTTGTGCACGTGAATAAGATTAGTAATTAGGATTTAAAAATAATATATTCATGTTTAGAGTTAGGTTTTTTTCCAGGTGGTACGTTTTATTAATTAGCAGTTCTTTTGAAATTATGTTTGCTATATATTTTTTATGTCAATGTTCACATAGCGTAACATTTTGATCAGGTCAGATTATAAATTATTTTGTTATAGTTTACACGTTTACAAATCAATTTCTCGGTTGTTCATTTTGAAGGACCACGAGTGTCAGAAGCAGATCTGTGCATTTGTTGAATTTTTAATTAACAGGAAAACAGAATATGGAAAAATAAATAATTATGTATATTATTACTTCGCTTAGATTCCTATACGTACGCACGCAAAGCATAATAGTTCTTAGACAATAAAAACAATACTGATATTTATTACGAAGAACTTAATTTGCGATTTATTTGCATGGCCACTTAGAATTTACCATAATAATTTTGTAATATAACTATGATTCAAACTACTCAAATTAATGCTTACCGATTGAATGAATATGAAAAAGTTGATTATAAATGCAGGTGCTTCTCCGTAGGGTAATGGGTTTGGTTTTGATAGGTCAGTGGGTGTAGGAGTATGTAGGGAACAACCATTCGAAAGGAAGACATTTATGTAGTAGAGTAACGGCCACAAATATGGAATTATAAAATTTTACAAAAAAATTTGACAACTGTATTTCCCGCCGCTTCTGGCTGCTTGTCATTTGTGGAAAATTTGAGAATTTATCAAAACCAAATATTCACAAGCAGTTGTGGAAATATTTGTTAGTGCAGCAGAAATTCTTCTTTATTTTGCTTTGTAAATTTCTAAATACCTACCATACGTACTGAACATTTCGTGCTGAAACTCGGTGGCTAAGAATTTATTTGTTAAAATGTTGTATAAATTTATATTTTGTTGGTAAAGAAAATAATTTTGATATACAGCTGAAACGTAAAGTTTAAAATCGACGCGACGGTTGGTGATATGGCTCGAATAAATTCGAATTATTTATTTCAGTAAAAATAACATTTAAAATTCAGTTGATAAAAAGTTGTTCAGACGCGCTTAACAAAATATAAATGAAGTACCTACCACAAAACCTGGTCTTGTTCGTCCTTTGAAAGGTTGAACGCTTTTTTGTTGATGCTATAAACTTAAAACGTTCATTGTTCATTTCGTCAATTAAAATTATATTGCTGAAACCTGTGGCATTACTTCATACACTTCACCAATGTTTAGTTTTATAAGGTATTTGTAGTTGTACTTGTGCATTATCGTTCGATGCAGTGAAAGTTCTTTGACCCTTAAACATTTGAAAGAAATATAACCTTTGTTTTCAGTATGATAAAAATTCAGTACTTGTTATACGGTAACAAACGAGGTGGTTATAGCTGATCTAAGTATGTCTTTGTAGCTGAAGATCTAAAGAACGCTTACTGTTAACCTAAAATGTATGTTAGCGAATAATCTGTAGATAAATCGAGTCTTCTTTAGTAATTACCTGTGCGATGCAGACGCTTTAGGCGCTACAACTGTTAGATTCATTTAAAGATTTTTCCTTCTACTGAACTATTGTTAATAAGTAGAAAAGAGAGGTGAGAGTAAACGTACTGAAAATTTTAATTTTCAAAGGAATTGTTTATGACGAGCAAATTTTAAGTTCACTGCATTTCCTACTTGAACGTTCTTAGAAGTCTGGTGTAACCAATGCTTTTCACCACGGTTTAAGAAAAATTACTACTTGAAAAATATGCATGAATTTTAACTGAAAGCTGTAAGTCATCCAATAATTCTTTTTTCGCAATAACTTCAAGATATACCAATAATATTTTGCCTTTACAATAATTAATTATACTTGTATGTATTGAAATTTTTGAAAATATTATGTGGGTACTTAATATTGACCTGTATGCCCAATTTTCATTATCTATTATGTTATAAAGCAAGACACCATATATCACATAATTATTTTACTTAAATGGATATTAGAAAGGGCAAAGCGTAGTTAAAATGTAGGCTACTTCACTCAACATTGGTATCAACAGATTGTGATATACTGACAGTATTATAATCATGTACCTGGGTATTATAAAAATTGCTTACTTAATCTATCTACTGATTTGAATAACAAAATAAATTTAGAATAAAACTAAATAAATGAATTACTTTACAATAATTACAAACAAGTTCTTTAGTAATAGAAATCAAAAATTAAATTGAACCAATAAAATATATTATAATTAAATATTGTCGACAAATGTTATGTATGCTGGTAAAGATCAAATCGAATGATTTGCCTTAAACTTTTAAATCTTTTATTATAGTTGATATACATACATACATACTTGGATTGCAAAAGTAATAGTAGCAAATATAATTTTAATTAAATTTACAAATTATTATATCGCATGTTGCAAAATTTGTCAATATTTGTATAGAGGTTTAAGAAATTGAATTACATAGTACAAATAATAATTATAATGCAAGCAATTATATCGACTTAAAGGTTTCCAATAGTTGAATTATTCTTTTACCATTGCTACCTACTAGCTCATTCAATGTTAGATCACCTTTCTTATTTTTACATCTGCCGAATTTTGCATGCAAGCTGAATTTGTGGTTTACTCAGTTATTCCCAAAGAAGCTGTCGGAATTTTTGTGAAATTTGTATATAAAAGGTTAATCGGTTAAATAAACGTGATATTTATTTAATCCTTTAAGCTTTTGGGCTTATTGTGTACAATTAAATGCATTTCAAGATTAATTGGAAAAGCCAACTCGATATATTTTCTCCCACGAAAGATATTTAGGGTGACGTTAACCCAATTTATAATCAGATAATTGTAGCACTTTCAGACCTTTTAAAGTATAAATACTACAACATTGTCGCTATAGCTCAAAATTTATATTCTACATAAAGTCGATCTTTTAAACTAAGATGCTTCACATAACCATAAAATAACACTATTAATTTTGTTGAAAAGTCAATTTCTCAAACTAACACAAAACGAAATAAAATGTGCCATTTTAATGGTGATAAACGAAAGAAATCACTAAAGGTTTTTTGTACACATTCAACGGTTTTTTACCAGACACAAAAATTAGTACTTGCGGTTAATATTAATTAGTTGGAAAATCTGAGAGAGAGTCGTCAAAAATATGGTCCTTACCGCGTTCAATTTATTATAGATTTGTATGGAATTAACTTCATAGCTTAGTTCACTACCATATATAGGCATCATCTACATATCTTAATAATAAACCAAAATAAGCAAATCTTTTTTGTCTATTGAACTTAAATTTTTTAAAACAACTTGGCGTTTTTTTGAAAATTGCTTTAACTCAGATGAGAATCCAGATCTACTAAAATTCCAGACTTCTTTAGAAAATATAATATAGATAAAGATACCGTATAAATTAAAAAAATAAGAATTTGCTATAGTTGTAAAAAAGGTCTGTTTACAAACAGGTGTAATTCTAAAATACTTTTCGACGGGTAAATAAAAATTTCATAAATTATTGCGGTATAAATATTTAAAATTTTACCGAGAGAACAATTACAATAAAAAATATTATTTTAGCAATTCATTTTTACACAACTAGAAGATGTACTCGCCAAGAATGACAGTCTATTCAAGGATTACGAGTTGAACGAGAGCTTAAAAAGTAGAATTGTAGGATTTATTGTTTAAAAACGCTTTTAAAAATTATTCCAAAACTGTAAAGCAAATCTTCAAGCATATACAAGAAATATTACGATCATCAAAATCAAAAAATATATATGCCAAATTTAAATTATACAAAAAAACCAAAAATTAGACAATCGGAATGAGAAAACATCAACATAATAAAAAATTTGAACTTTTAAACAATCAATTGGATTGCCCCTCGATCTATATTTGTTATAAACAAATAAAATGTTTTTATAAAACAACTTATCTTCCAAGGAAAGAGTTATCAGTTCAACAAGTTTATTCAACCAAAGACACAAAATAATTTCAATCTCCTGCATAGAGAGAAAATGTGCTCTGAATCGTTTCATTTATTGATAAAAGTTACAATTGTGACTGTTAGAAATAAAAATTTAGTTTAGGTGTTAAGATGATTTAAAGCGATACCGGTAACCTAATCAAAAATAAACATATAGGCTAAAACGTTTACAGTATATGAGTTGTGTTTGTTAAAGTATAATAGAACCTTAATTAGAAGAATATTAATAAAAAATTTAAACTTACACCGCCAGTTGATAATACATAAGTAAACAAGAATTTAAATTAGAATAATGAATTTAACCAAAAAGGTTTACAGAGAAAAACGTTAATATAATATTTATTGGAGCACACCTTCGAAATTAGTACAAAAACTGATGTTTTACATGAATCTAAACAATCTGCCAATACCAACAATAAATAATATTATAGAAGCTTTAAAAAAACTCGTTCTATTTATTATATAAATTACTTTTGATATTAAACAAGTTCCTTATTATAAATGAAGAGTAAAGTTTAGGTTTATACAAATTCTACAAAATTAATAAACTTTATTTTAATTAAACAATTATTTGTTTTTTTCATTTACCGTTTTATAATAAGTTTTAAGATATAAATTTTTTTTCGCCCTTTTTGGTATGGTTAACTTTTTCACCAACATCATTAATAATTTATACTGTAATTACTAAACTTTTGAACGAGTGTTTCTATTGTTTTATCATTATTTTTGTAACTTTAGTGTTTTTTTTAGTTGAACTTGAGATTTACTTATCATTTTTATCGCATCGTTCCATTTTATATTTTTTGTAAGGGCAAGTTTTAGAAAAGTTCTCAGCTTTTCACAGTTATTACATTTCTTCTCGTTCTCCACATCTTGTGTATTTTTTACTGCAGCTGATTGCTTATTTACAATTATGTAATTATTTTTCTTTTTTTTTAATTTTATCAAATTTTTAAAGATTGGATGATCACATTTATATTACATGTATATTAAACAATGACTACCCCATCAATATAAAACCATCAAGCTTTTAAAATAGTTTTTGATCAATTATTACGAATACATTTTTAGTATTGTGTTTTTTAATATTACAATAACACTTAGTAAAATTGTCCATTTTCAGTAAAAAAATTGTGATATAAATTTATATTTTAAAAACAATTAAATTGAAATATTTTGTTGCTTTGCGGCAAAAACATCAGTAGTAAAAAAAGGTATTAAATTAAGTTAAAAGAAAAGCGCGCAGGCTACCAATATTTTTACTGCTATAATTTAAAAAATTGCAAAGATCATAAGAGATCCGATGCATCAAACGCACAAAATTGCTGTGGGAAAAGAATCACTATCCCAAAAACATACAAAAAATAATTTCAACAGTAAAATTACATTGCAGAGCACCTCACAGGGTGGTAAAAAACAAGAGAATCTGACATAAAAATCTAAATTTTGTGGGCAAATTAGCACCAGCATTTCGCAGTTAACGATTGGAAACAGTTTTGTATTATATTTCAAAAAGTGTTATTTAAAATTTCTATGAAAGTTTTAATTTTTTAATTTAATTTTGAAAAAATATTTAATTTTCTACAAATTAATACTTTTATTTAAGGTAATTTTGCTAGGAATTTTGTTTAGTAGAAATAACAGGAGAATAATCGTGGCAATAGAGTTAAACTCTAGTTAATTATTTACAATAACTGCAATTAAAAATTTTGTAAAACAGAAATATGTACATAGTGTATGTGTTACGAGCAGTCTTAAATTGTACAATGTGGACATTGGACAGTCTAAAATTGTACAATGTCGACATTGCACAGATATATGGACTGCTATGTCTTTTTTTTACTTTTTAGGGCTAACAATAATTTAGAATTAGAATATTTTATATTTATACAGTATAGTTTCACTAATCGGGGCAGAAAAAATTTTTCACCTGTCCCGATTTGCGAATTGTCCAGATTATAGAAGCATCTTATAAAACCATACAAATAACATAAGAAAAACATTTTAATGAATTTTACATATTTTTATAAATAAACAAAAAGTTTTTAGTATTACTTTTTTTAAATAATCACTAATTTTATTCTGTTTGATATTTTTGAAAAATGAATGCTGGCCTTTTCTTTTAATCTTCTTACTATAAGAATATCTCGGATTGCAATATTATTTTTTTTTGCCCAATGAATGAATTGTACAAATGACTAAATAGCATCTTTGTGCAAGATATATAAAAACATTTATTCTTCTACACCGCAATCGGAGGCGGTAAAATGCAACGCAGTATCATCAGATTTTGAAGCCTCTGCAATTTAATCTTCATCTGTAAAATTTTACTTATTTTCATTTTGTCCAATTGCACCATTACAGATCTTCTCATAACTAATCTGTAGATGAATTGAATTCAACATTTGCGTAATGATGATTAAATGTATATTTATTGATTTTGATTCCCATTTTTGTTCAACTGACTTAAAGGAATTTCATTAACTTTGTGCAGAAAATTATCAGATTCCCCATGATTTCCCTAAAGTTTATTTCTATTGAATCGCATACTTTACACGATTATATATCTGTAGTCTATGATTTCTATATGTGTTCCAATTATAGAGGTAAATAGATCAAAATTGTTCAAATTGTAGCAGAGCCTTAATTACTGAAGTATTCGAATTACTGTATTATAATTGCGAATGGGGGCGATATCCAATGCCTAAGGTAGAAATGATTGGAAAAACGATTCGAAATTGACGTACGGATCGTCAAATGGAAGAATAAAGCACAGGATAGACAAAAATGGAGAAGTTTGGTTAATCTGAACTTTTGTTAATATTGCAGCTTGAAGTAAAAAAATTGTCAAACTACAAATTGGCTAAAAGAAAAGGCGCCCATTTTCGGTGCCCAAATATGTGCTGATTCCAAATTAATTAAATATGATTTTAATTTAATTTTAGTACACCTTTACTAACTCAAACCTAAGATTTGTAACACAAAATTAAATTAGTAATAAAAACAGGAAACTAATAATTTATCATTGTGAAGTATGGAAAAGCTCATCAAAACTTACAGCAGAATCATAAATTTTAATTTTAGCTTACCAATAACTGTAAAATATTATTAGCAAAAAATACTACAAGAGGAGGAACCTTGCGACCCCTCTAGCTCCCCTCGGGCATGGATAAAATATTGTAATAATAATAAATTATTTTATTCTAAAAATTTTATAATGATTAATGTTCATTTAACTATATGCAGTTATATATATGTATATCTTTATTGCAATAAAACTAAGTATCATAATACACGTATGCACCTATGCCTTTTCAAAAATTATTTCGTATTTAGTGATTTTTTTTATTTTTAAGAAAAACATCTTTTAAAAAAACTTAGTTTTGTTTATACATTTTATGTGTATTCGCCCATGTTATAAAGTTGTAATTATGCATATAACTATACCTAGCAATTATGTAGTTCAGTAAAGCGATAATCTCTTTGCATTATGTTAAAATTGTAAAGCCAGAATTTATAACTGGAAAGGCATAAGTGTGACGTTATTAAAACTGAACATGTAAAAAATTGAGACAGTTTCTATTAGGAATCTAGTTTAAGTTTTTATGCAACATAAAAAATATGTAAACACTATTTTGCCCTGTGCTCTTTATCATTATTTTATTTCAATTCCTGTTGTGGAGAAAGCATATACTCGTACTTTAACAATATAACTTTCCAACTGTCAAAACTAAAATGTACTCAAAAATTAATATTAAATTGTGAAGGTTCAGTTCTTATAAGACACAAAGAAAAACAGCCAAGTCATTTTAAAATTTTTTATATTGTATAGTTAACATTATTCGTCAATAAAATATAAAGTATTTATAGTATCGATTAACTGTAGCACAAAAAAAAATGTTTAATTTAATTTGTAGCACACTCAATACTTAAGGATATGCTTTATCTTGCTACTATCTTTTTGTATTACTCCAATGACCTTTTTTTAGACTTTAATATTATCTTCTGTTCGTGCTTCACACATCACACCCTATAAGAAGTCGTCATTAATTAGTCCTTACAATTTCACAGGATTCTAATTAATAAACTAAAACAAGATTTACAACAAATTAGTTTTACCTGTGCTGGGTTGCTATGTATTCATTTTCAACTCGACCACTTCATCTTATGTCAATTTAATTACTCATTGTTTCAAAAACTTGAAGTAATTTCTTGCTTATATGCTAATTTTAAAGCACGACCTATGATAATTTAATTTAGAAATTGTGTAAAGGTATGAAATTAAGAATTAAGATCGTAAATAATAAAACGTTTTTATAGCCGTGGCCTTGTTCCAGTGAACGTTTTATCTGTAAAATAATAAGTTTACACGACATTAATTGATAATTTAAATTACCGTTTACAGATTAAATATTTGCATTTGAAAATTAGGTATAGGCATTGCAATTTGTTTGTGTTTGCGAGCCTTTCGAACACGTCAATACACTAAATCCATCAAATTTTTAATTTGCAGAAGTTCTCTTATGATGGATGTCATTGTTCTTTTCATTTAGCTAATAGAAGTTAATTCGGATTCTTTGTGCACATTAAAACTGTAAATATTTCTATAGCATTTTTATATACATTATATATGTGTACCTTGTATAGGTAAAGTGTAAGTACTAGACTAAGAGCGTAATACAAGACAGTGACCTTCTCAAGGACATATAAGTTGCGAATCGGTTTAAGAATGTTGGACCAAATTATTACTTAACGTCGTCAGCATACCTGTTTAATTGACGAAATAATAGAGCAGTTGTATCACCATCGTTAATTTTTAAAGCTATGACAGTTATGTTACTGCGGCTGTATTCAATATCACTATTAGGAGTTTTCAATAGCCTATTGTATGGACAGAGCATTAGTTGATTTTTTTAAGTATTGTGAAATATGAAAATTATTTCTAGATACCAGTCTATTATAGCTTTTATAGACATTAAAAATTGCAAACAAAATGGTCAACTAATGGAAAATCGTAGGTATTTCAGGTAGTAGGTATTATTTTATTATTATAGTGGTAGAAGTGCTTTTCAGTTTTTCAATGCTCGAAAAATGCATAATATGTAGATATAATATAATGCAACCTTTCTAACAAGTCAGAAATAAAATTTGATTTAATTTTTATTACAGATGTTATCTACACAGCATAATATACCTTCTTATATGTACATATGTACGTGCCTATAGGTACAAATATTTAGGTATTATTTTTTTCTTGCTTTCGTTGGCAGCAATTCCTGAAACAGACAAGGTTTTATTTTGAAAACATAAAGAAAGGATACAAAATAAATAAATATACCATTTATTACTTAAAACTAAAATTTTCAACAATGTACGTGTAAGTTTTATTTTCGACCCTTACCAAACCTCTGCAAAATCTGAAATTTTTGTAATAAATAACTTTTTATTGTTGAGAAATCTGAAACTTACATAAAGGTAGGTATAATAATTAATTGTTTGTTATATTGTTAAACTTAGAACATTGGTTACTTACTGTTTATAATCAAGGAAGTACCTAGATCTATAAAACACGAACGTTTTTTTTAAAATAAATTACGTTTATTTTTATTTTGTTCTAGTTGCAAGAGTTCTCATTTTTATTAAAAGAAAGTTCTATTTCTTAAAGCGGTTAAATTAGATTATGTGAGCACATAATCGATCAGTAAATTTATTTTTTGTAATGTTTTAATAATGGATTTTATAATTTTCAAGTTTAACGATCTATTAATTGATTTTATAAATTGGTAAATTTTTTTCACTTATTTAAACGAATATTTCAGTTTAAGACATTATTGTGCAATCGTATTTTGATTTATAGAATCTCGTCAGTTATACCTGGACCGATAATAATTGAATTCAAAAATATTCGTTTAAATACGTAAATGAAAAAAATTACCAATTTATAAAATCAATTATTAGTTCTTTAAACTTTAAAATTATTAAATCATATAATTTCACAAGTTAATAAATCAATTAGAAATAATATGTATGTATTATCGATTGGTCAAATATTTAATTAAAAAACGAAGAGATTTTTGGTGACATTTATTAATTAATGTACGATGTTTATGAAAATACATTTTTTATGAAACTTTGAGTGATAATTTTTTTTTTAAATAATGCAATTTACTTTATGTCGGTCTTAACTATGAAGGCAAGTGGCCTTTAATTATACTTTTTGAATACGTTAATTTTTTTATAATAGTACTTTTATTTTCATTTTTGATTCCAACATTTTCTATCGGAACCATTCAAAATATATTGAACATTCTTACTGCCATTCTGTGTATGGCATAAACAACCTGGCATATCTATTACATTATCTTAAAAATTTTTACATAAAAGATTAAAATTATTACGGTTAGGAAATCACGTACCATCTTTTACCAAATAAGCACGTAATGTGAGTTTAAACTTCCATATTTAACATTATCTTAAGCTATGACTAATTTGTAAGGGCAAAAATACTGTAGTAAGCAAATAAGTTTTTTTTGTATACAAAATGGCGTGAGAGGCTTTTCATGAGAACGAAGGCATATTTTCAAAATATGTACTACATAGTACGTTTAACCTACTTGTATACATAATCTATTTGATAACAATAAAACTTTGCACGAATATCCAATTTATCATATTTTCAACAAGAATATACTTATCCAGGTATTATGCTCAATCTGTATTACAGATTAGCAACGAAGTAACATTATGAAAACGCAGTGCAAGAATAATATTAATTTAAAAGAATAAAAATATTTATTATTATTAATAATTTTATAATATTATTGTTATTAATCATGTACAAAGTATGCCTATTAAGTAAGAAAACACGAACTAGCCAGCACTAGACGAATGCATCAACGGAACTCGTTGACCTTCGTCTATAAGAAATTAGAATTCGCAATTGCCTATAAATCCTAAATCATAGAAATCATATTCACTGAGTTCCTGCCCATCGGAACTATTAATTGAAGCAGTTTTTCTATTTTCAAAAATAAGAGTTATGGTGAAGAAAAATCATTTTGAGTTAGTCAACTTTTGGGTGAACATCAAAAAGCCTTTTACAGAATACCAACTGCAGCATTATTTGACCAACTATGCAATTCGACCAATAGACAGGATGAATAGTTAGTAAAATATTTTGCATAAGAAACGAAAGTTAGATTGAAATACATATTTCTAATCTTTTAAAAAACTTTATTTTATTTTTTTTATCAATAATTGAAAAGCAAATATCAAAATTTAGATATCTTTAATCACGAAAAAAATATTATACTTTTTTCTGTTCATCTGTGGTATTATGAGAGGCAGGAATTTATAAAAAATTAATTCGCCATTATATTTCTTCAAGTTAGAAGAAGAAGTGAACACCAAGTATACATTATATGTATAAGTATGTTTTAAACAGCGTCGGCATAGATTTTAGTATTAAATAGCAATTTTTTCATTATATTTTCACGTTATATTTTTCTCCATTTCTATCGCAGTTTTGCGTTTTAGTTACAAAAAGTAGAGGTATATTGATTAAATTATTGGGGTTGACATTTCATGTACTAAATTTTTTGAATTTAATAATAGCCTGTTATTCCAAATAAGTAGAATTCATAAATAAAATTTACATGCAACCTAGAAGCAAAATCTTTAGCAAATCTGTGATCTACCGCCGTCCGTTATAGTACAAATACACAACGTTAATAAATGCACTACTTATCCGATAAGAAAGAATAGATGTTTAAATGACATTAATATAGTTTCTTCTTATTTCTTCAATACCAAATATGTTACATATATCTGATTTCTACTTGGATAGTTTATTTCTCTTAGTAGGTTTACAAGGAAGTACATTTCGATTTTTTGTAAAAACCTGCATCTTATTGGAAGAATGGGAACATTGCATTATTTCTCCATACAAATAATGTTCTGTGTATAGTAATTATTATTATAATAGTAATTTTTAACTTAAATTGAAAATAAAGCAGAGTTTATATTATGAAGACAACATTTTTGTTCTTCTTCCTCAAAGAACTGCGCCCAATCTACCAAGCAGATACGCAATGATAGACTGCTTTGTGTCATTCATCATAACATGAATCGACATTTTATCGATCAAATATTAAAGTACCGGTGTGCAAGAAGATGCATCTTCCTGATAAAACATATTATGATTATAATTATTGTGTTTTAGGTACATATATTAATTTTCCAGCGCAAAGCCCTCTTCATAAGTTTATAACATTCAAATAATTTTATATAAATAATTCATACTAACGATTTGCTCAAAATAAGTAAAATAAAGTACTAACGTAATTTTTTTCGTAAGAAATAGATATTTTTTATACAAGACGATAAAATTCAATTTTATCGACGAGCGGAAATTGTTAATTAATGACGCGACGATTCAAAATAATTAACGACTTAGTCGATAATTAAATTTTATCGTCCTGTATTAATTTAATTTTTTTTGCAGTAGATGTTAAGGAAAAGGAATATGTAAGAAATACTATTATTGTATGAATATAATATAAGGCCTGTATTTATTTAGTTAGTATTTAAAAATGTTTTTGGTCAGTATTTTAATTAAATAGTCAGTATTTTAAATAAATGCACAGTATTACATTGATCAGTATAAAAACTGTCAGTATTTTAAATAAGTAGTCAGTAGTTTAAGTAATACGGTCGGTATTTTATATTAAATGGCCAGTATTTTAAACATATCACTACATGGTAATAAAATCTAAAATAAAATGAAAAATGCTTATGCTTGTATTTACATATTTTTTAAAGACAGTTAGCATATAAATTAATACTTTTCTATAATGAGTATTTTACATGAGCAGAGTTCGTTAAGTGCCACTTGTAAATACGAGTTTTCTAGAGAAATGAAAGCAAATTATGAAAGAACACAAAATTAGAAAAATTATAGGGCAAAAATGAATTGAAAATTTTGACGTTTAGGCACCAAAAAATCAAAAATTGTAATATGTTTCTATGGTAATTATGTATATTATTAACCTTGGATATTAATATTTAATTCAAATTTTTTAAAATTAGAAGGTTAAATGAACAATAAAACGAAACATTATTTGTAAGCTTTCAGCAGTGGTTACTGCTGATAGGCTAAATTCGAACCTCAACTCTCGCCCGTTTTAATTTTTTTTTTGTGATTTTATTTAAAATCATGTATTTTATAACTTTTTTTGATAGCCGTAACGTATGTGTACTGTTATTTGAATGAAACATTGAAACGCAATGATTTAAGAAAATAATTTTTAGGGTAAAATCGAGCTTTATCTACCCTTGATGTTAAAATGCTACTTTATCTATTCTTGCGGCTAAAGTGACACTTGTTCTATTATTTTCAGTCGAACAAAGCCCATTTTAACCTCTACTATAAAAAAAATATAAATATAAATTATTATTATAATTTTTGTCTTTATTTTTAAGGTACTGCGCAATATACTATTAATAATCATATTATAATAAATAATATAATGTACATCTGTCTGTACGCCTGAAGTTGAAAATAGTTAATCGTGTAAAAAAAGGATTGGATATCAAATCATCAAAAATGTACAAATCGACATGATCTACACCTTGAAATACCTCAAGGATCCTTCAGAGAGTTATTCATAAGAAGGTAAAATTCCAGGCATATAAATTGCAATGTCACCAAACTGAATGATCGCAATCAAGATACCACATTAATGTTTTGTCAATAAATTATGGATATCATTAAAAATATCTCCAATAAAGTGAATACATTTTAGTAACTAAGAGGTTGATTTACTTACTATGTATTATTGGTGTTCATTATTCAAGGAAGCAAAGAGAAAATTTACCTTTCACTTTGAAATTTTTTGAAATTTTTTTATCAGGACCTTATTAATTTGCGCACAACATAATATGTTAACGTTCAAAATCAAGACTCGAGATTTATCTTTCAAGATTATTTATATCTAGATCGCATCAAATAACAATGCGTTTTAAATCTGTATACCTGTTTTCATGTTGGTACTTGTTTACAAATTAAAACATGGGAAGAAAGCAATAATAACCTACTGTTGAAAGCTCAGGAAAGAAATTTGATTCTTACTTCATGTTAACTTGTTAATTTATAGATTTATATGTTTTAAATATAATACATGCAATTGACGAAGAAAGTTACGTAAACTGCTGAAGAGGAAATAACTTGGTCAAAATACAAAAATTTAAAATATACAACATATTTATAAAAAGTGGACGCTTAAATATTTAATAACTAAAGAATAAAAACCTTTTTATTTATTACCTATTCTCGTGAGAACTTGTACAAGTATTGGTAATGTAATTTTAAACCATTAAATCACATTTTAAATCAAAATTTATAAAACAAATTATGAACATCTGTGTGGTCTAAAAAATTAACTGTAAAATTAAAACGTGGTTGAAATATAGTACATTGCGTATCGCTTAAATTGAGAAAGCATTTAATTTTTCCATAAAAGTGTAGATTGTAAAATTTGATTACCTAGCCAAATGTTACCTACTCGACAAATATACCAAGTATTTATAATTATTTTATTTTATGCAATAAATTGTATCAGCTGAAGAGTAAAGAATCTGCTAAATACATAGTTATAATGTCATAATACTAAGTGCAGTAGTATTTTTATTTGAATATTAGAAAACCTAACCATGTTTACAATCCAGATATTTTACCAATAAAATTCAATTATACAATAAAATTAATTACCAAACCAACTTCTTAAGCAACTAAATTGTTTTACTTCAGCATTTACTTTGTTGTAGTAAATATAAATGGAAATAAAATAAATTGGTATACCTATTACCTATCTAATATTATTTCTATAAGCAAATTAAAGTAAATCGTTAACTTGAACTGTAACAATCAGTGCATTAGCATTACTTCAGTTAGCTGTTATTTTCAATTACGACAAGACAATTACCATGTATGTATTTCTTACTTTTTCAACAAATAATGTTAGTTCTTCAGTTCGTTTTAATATTGTGTTAAGGTAGGTGGGTGGTCTTAATGTAAATGAAATTAAAGAATTCTCTTTACTTATGTATTTCTAGCCAATTATTGTAAATATGAAAATTCCAACATCTCAATACTTAATGATTATAACCACGCTTTTGCATAAAATAAAAAAAACATCTTTCCAAAAATAACACATTTATAAATTTTTTCCCGAAATGAAATGGCGATTGTAGCATTTCTTCCTTCTACCTCCAACTCAAGGGTTGCGTGCTTAAAATAGATGGGCGATCGTTTGGAAAGAGTGCATGTCGATTTAAATTAGCAGAAAGAAAGAATATATTAATTTTACGAGGTTTGAAAAAAAAATTGTTAAGTTTTGCAATAATTACAATTATTTACCAAAGAATGTAATTTTGCTAAGTTACGCTTAAATTTAAAAAAATGTGAAAATTAGCAATAAATTTAAGTGGCGGACATGTCAATAGGCAGATTGTTTCGTTTACCAAGTATTTTTAAGGTGTGCTTGTTTTTGATTTTGCGTAGGTATTTGTAGGAGTTCTTTTAATTCTTTCTTATACCTTGAAAATGTAAATAAAAGACTGAAATATTTTAACTTTCTTATTTTATTGAAATTGGGTATTATAAAACACATTAGACTAAATTTTTCCAATCTACCTAAAATTATAAACTTATTTAATGTATAAATTTCACATAACGTACAGATCAAGTTTTCAGATCACAATGGTAATACACAGTCGAAAACTATTTGGCAAATGTTTAATTACAAACACTGCTTAATTACTGCACTAATTGTACATTGTTGAATGTATGTCTTTAATTAACCATTCAAATAGTAATTTAAATCAAATTAAATTATTCTATAGTTACTTTATACCTAAAAAATTGGAAATCGATTTATTGGTTTGAGTTATACGATCAACAATAATGATAGATAATACAATTTGCAAGATGTTTAATTCCAACTTTATGTTTGATATCAAGACATTCGAAGAAATTTTTTAATTTTAAACTAGAATAAAAATTGATTAGAAATTTTAAATTTCAGAACTTTGAATGCCAACAGTATAGTTTCTACCAGTGTTAATAGATTATTTTTCTTGTCTTAGCCTTATTAGTTTCTTCGTGTTGTCGCTGAATCTCTCTTCTCTTTCCTTCCTTCTTTTTGCCGTCTTGAGAGCTGCTATTTGCATGGATACTACCAGAGAGTTGTTAATTTCATCAATCGTGTCCGTTCGCAATATTGCATGATGGTGGTCGAGTTGCTTTTCTAGGTCTATTTAGTATTTGGTATTTTTTTTTAACTTTTGTCAATTTATGAGTTTCGTGTTATTATTAAATCTCTTTGCTCTTATCAGGCTTTTATTTATACATGGATTTTGGAGAAGGGGAGAAATCGAGCAATAAAGAAGTTATACATCTAAAGCAATCCAAACTAAAGATAGCCACACATAATATCAGAACGATGCAAGGAAAAGACCGACTGAATAAGCTGGAAGATCAACTAGACAAAATAAAATGGGACGTGGTTGGCCTAGCAGAAGTACGAAGAAAATGCGAAGAATGCATACAGCTAACATCCGGAAACATTTTGTACCTCAAAGGAAACGAAGAATCCAGCAAAGAAGAAGTAGGCTTTTGTGATTAACCAACGCATAGCATCAAATATAAAAATATTTAAAGGATTTTCCAATCGAGTGGCCAGCACTGCGAGTGGCATACATAATTTCATATATCAAAATTACTCAGGCAATGAAGAGGAGGGCGAAAAAAGAAGACAAAATATATGAGATGCACAAAGAAACACACCGGATAGTATGAAAAACCTGAAGATAGGTACATTTGAAGAGGTGAGAGGTTTCAATTACCTTGAAATATATTATATAGACAGGAATAAAAACAAAATGGAGAAAATCAGAAGAAGAGTACAAACAGGAAGAAGAAGAAGAAGAATTATAAAAATTCACAAACAACTGCAGCAACTTAACGGTTTTTAACTTTTTATTCAAGAAAGCACAACAAAATACGTCAAATTAACGTAATTGTAATCACGTTATAAAATAAACACAACTATCACGTGTTATTAACGTTATTTACAAGTTATGGATGTCAGTGACTTAGAAGCCCAAAAATCGACTTCATAATGAACGAATTTCAGAACGAATTACCAATTAACCCTATACAGTCTAGCGTTGGAAACGTTACAATATTCTCACTGAGACAACAAATTTATATTTTTTAGCAGGTAACCGAATAAGCAATCGATTTGAAGATGAAACTTCAAAAATATGATGGTAAATACCTGTTGTAGATTATGTTTAAGAAGAACTAAAATATAACTTATTAAATACGTGTCATTAACGTGTTGAAAATGATTTAATAATGCAAATAGCTGAGACGTTAAAATCTGGTACTAAACAATCAAAATACAAGGTGTATTTGATGGTGTATTAATTATGTCAAAAATACGTGTTTTGCACGTTGAAAAATTACATGTTATTTACACTTTAAAAATGAAGTTGTAGAAACACCATAGTGCAATGTCTAATCAAAATATAACGGTAATTCAAAATGTTAATTGCATGTTAAAATCTAACGTCAATGTCACGAAATTGTAACGTCTATATCATGGGATGATTAACGGTACACAATTAACGTTATAACAACGCATTATTTTACGTTAAAAAATACATTGAAGTCAGCGACATTTATATGTATATTTATTATTTTGTGCATATCGGTATTTGTGCTATAAAAAATTGATTACAATATAAAACGTCTTATTTCCTAACACAATGAACTTAACAATGTAACGTAACACACTTATCACATTTCATGGTTTCAGTGTGGTCATTATTTAATTTGAATGAGTTAAATATAAATGGTCGGTTTAACTCCTACAATATTATAAAATTTGCAATTGTTATTTTAAAACTTTTACTATCCTAGAATTTTATACGCCTACGATTGATACCAATATAATGTAAATGCAATTTAGAATTTCATACAATAATAATTATATTATAAAGATTTATATAATTTACTTTCGAGACCTCTTTTGTTGAAGGAAAATAGGTTCTTAAAATTAATTAATCAATAAATTTTTGTCAATGCCTTGAAGTAATTTTTACAATTAACACTTAAAAACTTGTCAACATTTCAAGTTTTCTTCGTTTGTGTTGTGAAAATGCTGTTAAAACAAAACTTAATGTTGCTTTATTTTTTTTTGCTTGGGCGTAAGTATCTACTTTTAATTTGTTGTTTACTCGTAATACTATAATAATCTAGCAAAAACTAAATTATGCAGGGACATTTCGGATAATTTGTAATATTGTATCTAATATTTGCATATTATACATATTATGGCAGTCAGAAATAATATGAGAAAAATCAGCTATACATATTATTATAGTCTTACATCGCCAACCCACCTTTTGAATTTTTAATCAAAAAACTGTCTAAATAATTTGTAGGTAGGCACTTTGTTTGTAACTCTGTACAATTATACAAGTATATGTTCAGATGCATAGGATATAAATGTTATGAACAAGTATTTGAAAAGTTAAAAAGTATATAAACTAAAAATATGTTCATATTATAATAATATGTAAAGTTGAAATAAGATTTTTGATCACAAGGTAATCTATCGATGAGCTTATGGAGATACTCTGGTGATATATTTTCCTGTTCTTAGATTTATTGCCAGTATATTTCGAAGATGTGATGTTTTTGATGTATGAAATATTTTCCTGCTTTGTTACAACTGCGTACGTTTTACAAGCTTTCTGTTGTTTATCAAAGGCAATTGAATTGAATTAATGATAAAAAATTTATGACACATATGGGGGGTGGCAAAATACTTTTGGGTGATAGTATATCGATGAAACGATGAAACCAAACAGTTAGCCAAAACAAAAATCATGGGCATTTATAATAATATAAATTTTGTGAATTTGATTCTTCGTTCCCAGACTGCATTTAAAATATAACATAATTATTATAAAATAATTAGTAAATTTAGGTAAAGCAATAGATAATAATTATTGTTAGTTCGATACTACAAAGTCGCAAATTTTTATCTAATAGAAACCACATGGGGCTTTAGTCAGTACAGCACACTATTCAAACATATTTATTTAATGTCATTAGAGTGCATGGCATATGCAGCAACTATTTAATTCTCATGAATTAAAATAATTCGTCTATATAAAAAATGTAAAACTATCTACATGGACATAATATAAAGTATGGGTTTATTTATTTATTTTTTATCTGCATAGGTAGAAAAATAATGTTGGTATAAGTATAAATAATATCTATGTCGACTAGATCATTAAAGTACTAATATACGAGCATCATAGTATTTTTCCTGTAAATGAGAGTGATTATAAGCAGTTCAACCTTGTAAAATTGATCGTTTAAGAATAAAACTTTAAATTGAAGTAGTTTATAATCTATAATCATTGCGAAGGTTATTATGAGGTATGGCATAATAAAATTTAAGCATTGGGCATTTAGGTAGTTAGTACTTAAATTTGTAATGTTAGAAATGCATCAATTTATCAAATATGTAACGCATGGAGCTAATATGAGAGTATGAAGATAATTTGTTGATGAATTGGAGAAAGTGTTATTAATGCGTCTGTTTGAAGAAGTGATTTGTCAATATCAATATTTCACTGGTAGTTAATAGTAAAATCTATTTGTAACGGCTTGTCCAAAAGATTATTTTATAAATGAATCCAAAAATTGCTCTCGACTGATATTAATTTAATAATTATTAGTTGCCGTAATGAAAAAAGAAGCTATTTCTTGAACCAGTTTTGGATTACAAAGTTTCAGATTTACAATAATTATTAAAAAGTTTTAAATTACAGTCATTTTCAAATTAACATATCCCATTTTATATTATAAAATCCGTATTTTGTGTGGAGTTTTCTTCAATATTTTTATTTCTGTTAACTAACGTCCACATCAATATCTGAATTTATCTGTTGGGTTGATCAACGGCAACTGATTTTTATATTATTTTAAAAAACCCATGAGATTTTACAAAAATCTAAGCGCTCAGTGCTATGTCCTAAATAGAAAACTAAGCTGCTCCGTGTAACAGCATTTGCGGAAAGACATGTGGCTTAGTACGATATTGATGAAGCTTTAGAAGTTTTGGCTCAACGTTAAAAGGGAAAATGTAATAAGTGACATTTAAATCTTTAAAAGTTTTTGTTTTCACTCATGATTTGTGTATTCGTGATTTACTTTCTCATTAACGTAACTCATTTAAATGCTTTTCTTAAACGTTGTAGGCACTAGTGTCGGACTACCCGACTATCACCAGAGGCTCCGAGTTACAGAAAGTCTCCAAGTGACGGATCGTCTTATCTTTCAATTATTTCTTCTCACTATTTTGTATATTTTATTAGATTTTTTAGGACAGTGAGCATAATGTACAGCATCGAGATAAAACAAAATCAAATTTTTTCTGCTTGCTGAACAACCGTTTCTACTGAATGCTAAACAGAAGATAATTACTATTTTTACCCATCAAATTTGTATATAAAACCTTTTATAGTTAAACATCTACTTCTTTCCATAGATAGCAATCTTTTCAGTTAGGTATTTGTCCAAGTAAAGAATGTATTAAAAAGCAACTATTTTACAGTTTTTAAATTTTATAACGAAGACCAAAAAATACCAAAATGCTATAGTGAAACATCTATTTTATCGTGCAGCCGTGTATTTCCATATTTTCACAATAATTATCCATTGTTTTAATATAGGATATCCCTAATTGGGACCTTTTAACCCCATAAAATAGAAAAGTACAAACGTAAAATTCGTGATCTAAACTACAAAGACTAATTCATAAACTCTATGCAAAAGGTACGTGCACAGTGCCAACATGACCTGTATACATCACTTTGACACTCCGAAGTCACGATATCTCTTTATTTAAAATTTAAACGTTTTGAATTATCATATAGTTAGTGCTGAACGAATAAAATTTAACTAACTTGAAAAAAATAATTGCGCGTAAAAATATTTAAATTTGAAATTGCACATCAGGAGATCCTGACCTCCAATATTAACATTACCTTTTTGTATTTACTTTTTGTAAATTTTAAGTTTAGTAATTTTTAATTATTCCAAGTATTAATAGTAGCATCGAATTTATTTTTCACTTTCTTGAGCAATATCGTTATTGTATTTATAACACCAATTAAAAGTATATTATTGTTTTTGTGCTTTCAAATTTCTTATTTCTTTAATAGCTAGAATATTTTATGTATTATGTATTACTCATTATTTTAGATTTATAAATTCCTAGCATAAAATAATAACGCTGACTATCATCGCTATCATCTTTAATAAGCAATAACTTTTTATTGATGAACTATTTATAATCCAACTAAGTTATTAAATAACAAACCACAACAAAGTAGTTGTCTATTCAAGATCGTAAAGCTCAGGGCATATTTACTAATAGCATCACTTATCCTGCGGTTGTTTAATTTTATTTCTTCTTGTGCAGCATGCACAATGTCCTTGACTTTTGGAAGAGGTCGTTATTTTCTTATAATAAAATTTAAATATAACACTTATTTTTCATTTTAATTATTAATAAATTTTCAGTAAACCAATTTGAACTTTCTTGCTTCAAGCAAGTAATAAGGACATTCAATGCTTTAATGAATATTCTGCTTCGAGCAAAACCTTTTCTAAATACATCTTATATAAGTTTAATTTAATTGCATTTACTTTTTAAATGGTGCAAGAGCACCTAATATGTTGCAACAGTGGGGTGCCAAACTATTAAACGATCGTGGGGCATTTATTACATGATTAACTTTCGTTGGAAGAATTTTTCGACAACATTTTTTATTTATTTAAAAATAACCTCGTCAAGCTTCGAAAGTCCTGTCGAGCTAGAAAATTTCCAAATTGATAACATTAAAAATTTAAAATTGGTCAACAAATTATTGTGATACTGCCTCTAAGCATTACTTGTTGCTGATTTTATAAGAAGTTATATGTATACAATGAACAGGTCTAGTGTCAGAGACTGGCAAGTGAATAGAGTCCAGTATGGATTATTTTGTTTTATTCTGCACACGAGTCTGGATAATAAATAGTATTTTTATTATATCGATTTTATGGCCTCTTTATTTTGTCTCGCGTTCTTTCGCGTCTGTACTGGTGACATCTGAATAGCAACAATGACCAAGGACGATCATTTATAACAGCGTAAACTTGTAACAACTGCAAGAATTTAAGATACTATTTTCGAAAAAGGTTAAGTCATTCACAACAATTTCAATTGTACAATCAAATGTATAATAGTAACTTAATAATATGTAATCCATGAAGATTTACGTCGATTTTTAAATTTCGATTATCGATGGCTATCAAACAGCACACTTCAGGGCCTTGACATCGGTAATGAAATATTAACATCGGAAAAACATCAAATGTAACAATAATTTACTGTTAGAGTTCGTATCAAATAAATATTATGAGAACATGTTGTATAATAAATTTGAAGTATTTATTCATACTCGAGGTATTCAGCTACTTGTCATTGTGGGACCACGAAAAATGTTGAAACGCACGAATGATGCTATAATATTAAGAAGGATACGAGAACAATATTTTTTGCATATTTGGACATGACTTTTTAAATGCTTCTTATTTGCAATTAATTGTTTAACGAAATCCAGAGCATTTTGAGCCCTAGTCCCGACTGCCCTAATAGGAGTTCCGCCCCTGTCAATTGCCATGCATGCCAATAAATTACCCATAGCACGATATTTGTACTATCATCCTACACGAAGGAATTACTGTATAAGGCTTAAATAATTTCAGAAGTCACGTTCTTAGAACGTATGGTTTATAGAAAAACGATTAAACAGTTATTGTTCAATCCATCTACAATGTATCAATAGATAATACTTATTACAGATAATTAAAAAATAATTGTTTTTTTATTCAATTTATGATCTCTATTGTCGAATTATCATAGACAAAATTGAGAACGTTTTAATTCTTATATGGCATTCTTACTAAAGTTTAATGAGAGTTTGATACTGTTGAAACAGAATAATTCATAATACAGAATGTAAGGACCTTTCTAAACAATAATTTAAAAATCATTAGCATTAACAATGTTCCTATACTAGGTATGCAGTAGACACCGTTAGTTGTCATTATATCATACATGCTGCAAGAATTAGAGAAGCTGTTCGTAATTTTCATCTACAACTTTGAATATACCAAATCGTTTACTGTTGCATTGCAGTCAGTGTACGGATACTAGAAAATTCATACTAGAAGAACCATGTAGCAAGTTTAGAAAAACTATAAAATTTTGTTGCTTAAATCACTAGTAAAACACCTAAAAAATATTTTTGAAGTTTCAAGTCAAAATTTGAAGTAGAAATGCTAGACTTTGTGTCATGTATTGAGTTGAAAAAATCGAAAAAAATGTAATTTCACCATTTGCAAATAAAAGATAATATAAAAAAATTGTTTTACATTTTCCAAGTGAAATTCAAAGTTAAATTAGACTCACTCAAACTGTACCAGAGCTAAGTAGGGGTAATTTTTTACCGAGAAATCTTTAATGCAGTAGATTCCAGTTATTGATCCATCGCTTAATCGGGGCAGCTGCTTATTTCTTTCCAAATCTTGAAGAACCCAACTAACAAAATAATATCGAATTATTTCGCCTATTTAGACCTAATACGCAATATGTGTTCAAATTGCAAAAATTGCAAAATTTGCAAATAATTTGAAAATTTGCAAATAATTTCAAAATTTGCAAACAATTACAAAATTTGCAAACATTTACAAAAATTTACACAGATATTTGCTAACAATTTCAGACATTTACAGCCATTTGCAAAGATTTACAGGTATTTACAAAATTTACAGGCATTTCAAAAATTTACACACATTTGCAAAATTTGCAAACATTTGCAGAAATTTGTAAACAATTACAGAAATTTGAAAATAATTGCAAATCATTTACAAAATTATGTACACCAAATATACCAGGTATTCAACCCCTCGATTTAAGTATTTTGTCGAATGGCGAGGGAGTCGAGGTAATAAACTTGGTTTCAAAGGAACACTTTTCCTATAAAATGCCGATACCAAACGAAAGAGCACAAAAATTCGAATCATTTAAGCAATAATACTAATAGTCGGCACTCCATTCCATGCGGAATTTCGCCTCATCATTGGACGTTTACCAATCTGTTTTCTAGGGTGGATTAGTTCCTTTTTCACTTTTTTTTTTTTCTCGCTGACTCTACAATTCTCTGCGTTGTTTGCATCTTCAACTATCTTTCTGCCATTTTTTTAAATTTTATAATTATATTCTAGATATGCTTCTCTATTTCTTCATATATTTGCATTTTTTCCTCATCTCTTGCTTCTTCATCGGTTGGGACATAAACGTTTATCACTGATAAATTTGTGTGATTGCTTTTGATCCTAACATAAGCGAGTCGTCCACTAATTGGTGCAAATTTTATAACATTTCTTGCATTCAATCATTTAAGGCGAGGATGAATTTGGTCGGTTTTCTAATAAGACCACAAATCAAATTTGAAAATTACAATTTTCCCATAAGAAATACATGTAAGTGTATTATTGCAAGATATTATGTCATTAAAGTCCGCATTCTGCCACCCGTCTGTGTGCTGTAGGTGAGTCGGCAGTGACTAGCGGTGGGGAGCTACCAGTCGCTTCCTGAATTTTGTCGGATCAACATCCACACTTTGGCAAGTTAGACCATTCTTGGGGATATCTTTAATTAGTAAAGCTCCGCTCTGCTATGGTCGCTGCAAGCGGTTTTGACAAACACAACAACGTCAAGACTTGAATTCACCCTAAAATATAATGCTAACGCAATAAATGCCTTATTCTAAATAATTTTACCCTGAAAAAGGCTGATTTGTACTTCTCCCAGTGACTGCGAAATAATTGAACCGGATTGTTTGGTGATTTTTAGTAGGACATTCTCGAATTGTTCCTTATGTGTGCGTCCAAAAGTGGAAACTCACATAAATTCGCACAAATGGCTGTCTAACAGGTGAGAAGATAAAACCCCCAACCGTCGAAAATACATTTTAATTTAGACCAATAGCCTTCAACCCTATTTGTGCAAACTCCTGTGACGGGGTTCACAAAACGCGAACTGTGGTTTACAGTTGGGGTGTTAATGGAGTGTTGTAAGCGAATACATAGCCTCTCACACTCAAATGTCAACCTCACCTTCTCGTGGTACACCCTGATTAAACAAACGAGGCACTGACGACCGTGTATTGGCGGTATAACCAAAAAACATATTTGCAGGAAATGGCAAAATATAAGACTCCTACCAGTTTAGGAGAAGAAAAACTGGGAGCTGATCTTACCTGCAACAGGATAGTCTCCTGTTCAGGAAAAGAAATTGACTTTCATTCACTCAAATGATGCCTCGGATGGTAGATCGGATAAAATGATGACGGAACGCAAACGGATAAGGAACAAGAGACTGGGAATAAACGATTATTTGAACGTAGGATGCTGGAATGCTCGTGGAATAGGAAATAAACTGGTAGAATTGGAGATTGCTCTGAAGGAAAGAAAAATAGACATAGCAATAATCAGCGAAACAAAGAAGAAATTGAGGGGAAGCTGCGACCTGGATGAATACACAATGATATACAGTGGAGTAGCCCAAGATCAAATGGGGAGCAGCAGGAGTAGCAATTATGATAAACAAGAAATGGAAAAGACACGTCACATCATACAGCTGGATAAATGAAAGAATAATAACTATGCGATGCAAGATAGATAGAGGAAATATGACCATAATTGGAGTTTATGCTCCCGATGAAACTAAAAGAGAAGAAACCGAAACCTTCTATGAACAGCTACAAAGTGTATTAGATAATACAGGGAAAAACGACTACGTGGTCATAGGAGGGAGACTTTAACGCCCGAATAGGTAGAACACCAGTAGACGACGTGATTGGAATACATAATGAAGATATTCTAAATAGAAATGGCAAATTGCTGAGAGATTTCGCATGCTACAATAGGACAAAAATTACGAACACTTTTTTCAAACATAAAAGGATACACAAATATACGTGGTCGGCTAGAGGACAAATCTCCACAATCGACTATATACTAACTAATGACAAAACTTCAAAATGTGTTAGAGATACCCGAGTCTACAGAGGTGCTGATATTGGATCAGATCATTTTCTATTATGCTCCACGATAGCTATAAAAGCAAGATGGCTAAAACAACAAAAAAAAACAGACAACAGAGAACTATTTAAAATCTACCTTTTACAAGAAGAATCCGTAAGAAACCTATACCAAACAAGATTAGATGAACACAGTAATAACCTGAAAAATTCAGAAAGCATAGAGGAAGAATGGAATAACATCAAAACCATAATTAAAAAAGCAGCATTCGAATCCTTGGACATCGACGAAACACTACGAAAAAAGGAATGAAAATATGGAATAAAGAGCTCGAAAAATCTATAGAATATAAAAAAGAAGCTTACAGAAAATGGCTATCAAATCCAACACGAGAAAACAAAGAAGAATATGACGACAGAAACAAAGAAACCAAACGAATAGTCAAGGAGCTAAAACAAAATAAATGGGAGCAATTTATAGATAGAATTGAGAACGATGTACACGGGAGACAGAATGTTGCCTACAAAGTAATGAAACATCTAAATAGCAAAGAGAAAGACACGGCTACTTTACAGTTATCGAAAATGAAGAATGGCTTAATTACTATGAGAAATTATGGTATAACGAAGAAGAGGAGCCAATAAAAATCTATAGGGGAGATAGAATGGTAGATAACATAGATCTTATAGAACTAAATGAAGCCTTAAACGAAGTCAAAAACCGTAAAGCAACGGGAACTGACGGAATAAATAGCGAACTGCTTAAATATAGCTCAAACAACTTCAAAACAAGATTCCTGACATTTATAAATTTATGTTGGAAACAAACGAAGACACCTGACGAGTGGAAAATAGCGAAGATCGTGCCAATATTCAAGAAAGGAAATAGAACAGTGTGCGAGAACTATCGAGGAATTAGCCTATTAAATACATCATATAAAATATACTCAAGGATAATAAACAAAAGACTTAGAACCATCACCGAAGGAATGATTTTGGAGGAACAGACTGGCTTTAGGAAGGGCAGATCATGTACTGATAACATCTTCTGCTTAAAACAGATAATAGAAAAACATCGGGAGTTCAATCGTGAAACACATATCGCATACATAGATTTTATAAAGGCATTTGATAGAGTCGTACGCTGTATAATGTGGAAAATATTAAAAAAAAGAGGAATACCACAACATATAATAGACGTAATAAAGGAAATGTACCAGGATACTCGAATATGTATAGCAGGAAAGGAAGAGACAAAAAAACCAATAAATACAGGGGTAAGACAAGGGTGTAATATATCACCGACACTGTTCACCATATATATTGACGAAGTTATACGGAAATGGAAGGATCAAATACCCCGTTATACAGCAAACTTAAACAGCGAAACTTTTGTATTAACAATCCTTTTTGCGGACGATCAAGCTATAATAGCTGACAGTGAAGACTCTCTGCAGTACGCACTATTCAAGTTAAGCCAGGTCGCGGAAAACTATAACATGATCATATCTACTAATAAAACAAAAGTAATGGCGTTTATAGGACAAGAACAAGTAAGATCAAAGATAGTTCTATATGATCAGCCAATAGAGCAAATAAAATCCTTCAATTTCCTAGGATGCCTAATATCTATATATGAAGAAGCTGATATAAACAACAAAATAGAAAAGTTTAATTACATCAACGGAACAATAAGGAGAACTTTCAAAAATAGAACAAACCAGAGCACGGCAATAAAATTTTATAAAACTATTTCTATACCAAGCATAACATATGGAAGCGAAACTTGGACAGTTACAAAAGAAAATGAACAACGATTACAAAGCGCCGAAATGAGATTCCTAAGAGCAGTGGCCGGTTATCAAAGAACTGATAGAAAAAGAAACACGGATATAAGAAACGAGCTAAGCATATACAGTTTAAATGAAAGAATAAAAGAATACAGAGAAGCATGGAGGGAACATCTGGATAGAATGGATTACTCCAGAATACCAAGAAAACTGTATTTATACAAACCCAGAGGAAAAAGATCCGTAGGTCGCCCCAAGAAGAGATGGCGAGATCAATTATGAGTGACGTAACGGACCGCGGTCTTAGACGTGCAGATGATGATGATGATGATGGTTTACAGTTTTGTGGATATAAGGCAAGACGTCTTTCTTCTTCTTTCGGTGCCTATCCGTATCCGGATGTTGGAGTCAACTTAGCTGAAGCCAAGCTGACTTTACTAGGGAATATAATTAATGGGGTGGTTTCCGTTGCCTTCCCCATGGTCCACAGATTGATATTGAACCTTTGATCACAGCAGTGTATCCGACTCGACTAGGAATCGAACCACGGTCTACCGCTTTAAAGTCGGCCGGTGTATGCTTTACGCTACACTGCTGGTCGTAAGAAGACAAGACGCCTTTGAGGTGATTTAATCCCGAATATCCACTCTAACAATCGGTCAAAATCTCAGCTCTAGGTTTAATGTGCGTCAAAATAAGCCGTTTTAGCGTAGCATAATCTCTTTTTGAGACGTATAGACGAATAGGACGTAACGATTGGTATAACCGGTACACAGCATGTTTTCAACAGCGCAGCCACACCGGACACACCGGTCTTATCGCAACACCATAACCACAATACGTAAAACACAATTCTGGACGCAGCTTACAGTGGTCAAAAAATGTATTTGCGGTTAGACGGTATTTCTTCCTGCAACCAGGGCACTTTAAGCAATGATTGACAAAGAATCCTCTGCCCTAATCATATTACAATATCGTCTGCAATTGCGGACTTTACATCGCATGTTCACAGGTAACAAGTAGAGACGCACCATAAATTAATTACTTTAACATCGCCATGTTTGAAAATCTTCACAATATCTTGATAGCTCGACACATTCATGATGATTTTAACACAAAAATAAGTAACTTTTACGAGTTCATGCGCTTTTACGTAAAAAATGGGGTTGGAGGACCCAAAGTTACAAAGAGCCAATGAGATAACCGGTTTGCATATGAATCTTTAAAGCTGCTTTTTTTCAAAATTTTTGGGCCGATCGCAAGTTTTCGAAATTTTGAAATCGCAAAACGGTCAAATTCAAATAAAGAGTTTATTATCCGTCCCCGGCGAGGATTGGTTTGAAAACCGTCGTGGATTCTTAATTAAAAACGCATTGCTCACTGGGAGGAAAAATTGATGTTAAAAGGGCGCCAGCTAAAGTAAATAAAACAGTTAGGAAGGCAAGATTCGTTTAATTCACTAATAACACGGATTGAATCGAAGTATCCTCAATTCCTTATCAGAACAAACACATAATAAAAATAAAAAATAAAGCAAGTAACATTAGCAAGTAGCTGAAACTACAGGTAAAAACAGTAGAAAAACACACGTTAAAGAAAAAACATCTTGAAAAGGAATGCTTCCGGCTGCAAAACTCATGTTCTCACCAGTTTAAGACTGAACAGCGAATTTACTTCGTCGACTTAGATTATCACTACGAAGTTATTTCAACGCTTGAAATCATATTGGATCTATCATTTCGTTAATTCAAACCGTCTTACTTCAAGCTCGTCAAAACACAAACACTTTGCTTCTCCAAAGTCATAGTTCACTTACCTAGAGCCAAGCTGCGATAAAGACACTCAAAGCCAATAGCTTTGAGTCCTTGCATGGAATGCAGACAATCGCTTAAGAAACTGGCAAGGGCAATGAAATTGCTCTTCGCTGAATGCTAGGGCATGAGGTAATTGAAAGAAATGACATGGCTGACAAGCTAGCTAGATCAGGCTCAAATGCTATTTCTATTGGACCCGCACCATTCTGTAGGTTATTCAAAACACGCGGGTGTGAGGAAGTCCAGAAGTAGGAAACGAAGAGCAAGAATACCAAAAGAATACCAATGCACCAGGCAAAGACAGGCAAAGAAATTCATAGAGTACTCAACTGCAGAGGCTAAAAGCTTCTTCTCTTATCAAAGAACAAAATTTGACTCATAACGGGGGTGCTTACAGACCACTGCCAGGTGAAATATGGCCTCAAAAATGGATTTTCTAGATTCTAGACAATGTGAAGACTCTGTGAATAGGAAACTGAATCAGCTGAACACATTCTCTGCAGCTGTGTTGCCCTAACTCGATTTAGTCAAAATATTTGGGACAGGCACAACCGACACTCAGGTAGGTAAAAGCAAACTTCTTAAGAACATTTTTATTTTGTTAGCAAAATTGAATTCCTGAAAAGCTAATTAGATGCGTTATGAACAAAAGAATTCGCGTTAAGAATTCTTTAAGGTGTTAAGAATTACCTAAGGTTAAGGATTTATTTACGCTTTAAGGAATTCTTAGCGCTTGGTGAAAACCAAATTTGACATAAAGTTTCTTATTTCAAAGTTAGGGAACTCTAACGTTAGAAATTGGTTGGTAAAAACGGGCACTAGAGCCTTCCAAGATGAGATCTTCCATGTAGGTTCTTTTATTTCAGAATAAATTACGTCATCGTAGCACATTAGATTATCTCCTCCAGTTTACTAAAAACAATGAGAAACACAAGAATAGGTTAGATACAACTTCAGGTGAGCTCTTCCAACTGCAAGCGCTAAATGAATGCAAAAGAACCAAATTCATAAAGACAATCTAGATTTGATCTTCTTAGAATAGCAAAAAAATGTAAGATCCGCTTCCAAAACACATTTGGGCTTTTGTATTAAAAATTATAGCTCCGCAGTTATCCAAATCACGAAGATACCATAATTCGCAGAACACCAAATCAAATCAGGAATTTCCAAAAAAAGGCAACCAAATGAATTCTTTTAAAAAACTTAGGTCGATGTGTTGAACATAAAAATCTTTGCTTGTTCTCCAGGTGTTGCAACAAATCAAAAAATTATAATTATAAAAATTTACCCAGGCGCCATTAACAAAACAACTGATGGTAGCCAAGGTGGTAGGTGGAACAAACGAAATGGTCAAAAATAATATTGTTACTTAAAATAATAATTATTTGTGATTTAAATAATGTTGCAATCACAATGGGTTCAAATAAATGGGAAATTTTCACAAAAAGAAAAGTATGCGTGTACCCCTTGAGATGTTATCGGGTACTATCATTAACAAAATTTTGTTGAACATGGTGCCAACTTTTGTTAACTTAAAACTCTACATTAATTTAAATTTGAAAAAAAATAAAATTAATTGTAACAATTACTGCAAGCCTTTAAAATAGAAGCAGCAAATTATAACATAACAATATCGAGAAAAAAAACGGAAAGACTCTTGATATCAAAAGAACCAAGAAGATGTGAGCTCGTCGTCGACGGTCAAGGCATTGAGCAGATGGTATCGTTTGTCTGTCTAAAAGGCTACTGTGCCGAAATGAGAACCCTGCGCATAATAACGGGAAAAACACTCCCATTTTAAAACACCCCCGAACGAACATGTCAGTCGCATGAACAACAGAGATGGAAAATTGTTAATGGAAAGCGACTGCCTAAAAAACCACCAAAGAGATTCAAAGAAAGCTAGCAGTCTAAAGAACAAACCATTTCAAAGCATGTTCTCTAGAATTCTCGAAAATCTATTTGTTAGTAATAGTTTCCAAAATAAGAATCGCGCAAAATCGTCAAACCTAACATAATTATTATAGCAAAGAGATTCTTAGTTAAACGCAGAAAAGTAGAGCAAAAATGAATTGTTTTTAAAAAAAGTTTTATTAGATGTTTAGAAATCAAACCCTCGGCTTGTCGTATATTAAAATTAACGTAAACTAACCCTAATAAATAGAAATGCAAAAATTTTATTCATATATTTGTATGTAATATGTATAAATTATTTCATCGCTCTTGTTAAAATTATAACTTTTCATTTACCTTATAAATGTGATGTAATAAATTTGATTTGTGTCAACATGGACAAAGGAAAGTGGCGCCTGAGCATACGAGTTGTAAAAAATTTCTTTAAAGTAAACAATATAAGTCCTGACTCTGACCCGCATGCCAAACTGAGTTTCTCAATAGATTTATATTTTTTAATTGAGATTGTCACAGTTTTTAATCTGTTTTCACCAATTTTATTCTAAATAATATATTCTTAGATAACAGCAATTAAAATAATTCGTAATTCTATTATACAATAAGAGTCCCTCAATTAAGTAACGAAAATAAAAGAAAATGACAATTGTAAATACATAGTACTTATGTACATACTACATGTACTACATACATATACTATGATGCGAATCCAATTTTTACGTACCTACGTAAAAGTTTGTATAAAAATTTCTTATATAATCAGTAAACAAACCATTAGCTTACGATTATTGTTTACTCTTTGTGATGATAATGATAATAGTGATGATAATAATTATATTTTCTGAAAAACTCAAAAAAATATTTTCTATAGACTATGCTCACATGTAGGTGGTACCCATTGTGATGGATACATTAAAAGGTACACCAAAGGCAAAATATAATAACAAATGTGAGCTTAATCTTTCCTTTCAGATTGAAGAAGTGGTCGTTTTATTTAGATACAAAACAATAAACATGACAATAAAGCAAGGTTATCCATATTTTCTTTTACATTTTTCTGAAAGTTGGAATGTCTATAAAAATATCCATATAACTGACATATAGCTAAGCGATTGAATTCTGGACTTTGATGGAAATCTCTCGAGTCGTAATTGATAATTAGAATTCTTGAGCAAATATATTTACTGTTCAAGCTTCATGTAAACAAACAATATAAGCATCGTCCTATTAAATGTAATGGTTTATAAACAGCAGATCGAGTACAATTATTATTCTTACTACCTCTAAATCTTAATGATGTTAATATTTATAATAACCAACACTTTTCATTTTAAGTAACTACATTTAAGTACCTATTATATTATATTATATTAATTTTATGTTATGTTTAGTTGTTCAACTAACTAATAAATTATGATTTATGGTATATTTGATAAGACATAAGCAACAAAACGACATATTGTATTGTATATTTATTGCATATTTATGGTTTAAGCACAAATACGAAAATATTGTTGAAAGAACTTTGACAACGTTACGGTCAAAACAAATTTTTTTTAGAGAAAGAGAACATAGGCGATATAAATTGGTTAAATGTAAGAGTCAATTTTTGTAAAAGTTAACCCTTTAGTCGAATTTAAATTTCGCATTTTTTAAACTTTTAAATGGAAAAATATAAATTTCAATTTTAAACTGAATTACAACCTAACCCGTGTTACTTATTGTATTACCAAGAGACAAAAGACAATTAATTGCAAGAAAAGCACGAGGTAAGTAATTTAATGTTATGTAGAAGAATGAGGAACTCTTTAAATATTCAGGTAGATAAAAATTCAGATGAGTTGAAAGTTTAACGATTCAATTTATGTTAACAACAGTAATAAAGAAAAGGTACTTTCTTAAGTAGAGCACTTCGTTAACCATCACTTTTCCGGCTACAAATCAATATTAATAAGACTAACGAATAATTTAAAATCTTGTATTTCCATTATTGAAGATTATAAGATTATTTAGTCTCTCTTTCTGTGATATATGATATATTGGTAGATATCAGGAAAGGTATTTGGTTCAAGAAAACAATAATATAACTTTTATAAATTCAATAAAAAATTACACGACAAAGCGACAATTTGTGATTGTCTTTATATTAGTATATTCTCGAATGAAATGGACTACAGCAAAATCTGAGCGATGATGGAACGAAACAAAGAACGTCAAAACCACAAATCTGAGGTTTGTTAGAATATTATAACTAAACATAATCTTGAGTGCATAATATGCAAAGATAAAAGCCAACTTTTAAGTAGCAAACGTCAATAAATTTAACAACCACCAATAAAATTAATCATAATGTCACAATGTTAATTTAGAATTAAGATTAAAAGAGTTAAAGGTACAGAAAGATGGCAAAAACAGCAAGTCAATTTACTATATTCAATTTTCTAACACTCAATCACAATTTTTAAAAATAACTAATGTCGTATAACAAGTAAATTTTGTTTTAAAATTAAAAATGTCTGTGGTAAATAGGAGTTTCTAAGATGTGAAGATTGCTGTTAAAAAGATTTAAGCGATTTCTGTATGTCACGAGTTGCAATCACGTCAGCGACCTCAACCTTCTTGGTCACTGCACGAATTATTTTGTTGTCAGGATGTTTGAAATTGTTAAATCGAAATCTGATTATTGTACTTTCAGGCTTTAGAAAATAAATTATTTATATACATATAACAGATTTGGTTTAAGAAATATTTTGGCGATCAACGAAAATAAACAGATAAAAATTTCCTGTTCCTTTTCCAATATTAGAAGCACAAATTCTGTGTTAATTTATGTTGTTCCAAAAGTCCAAAAGAAGATATATCTTATAATTATATATTCTGCACCAAACGAACAAATTTTTTTGTAATAATAATTTAAAAAGTGATAAAATTTTGTAAAAAATTAATTTGTTGCAAACCTACATACCTACATAAAGCGCACAAATATTTGATCTTGCAGAGTTTTTAATACGGAAATAGTTAATTACAATTTGTCATGTTTGAACTTAACGACGAAGTAAATAAAATTGAAAGTTGCGAGTGATTATTAATACCAAGACACCAAGAGTAATTTTACCACAGAGATAATTGGGTAATATTAATAATTAACGATTAAACGGTTGGGCTTAAAGTTTTAGCGGAAGTCGTTCGTGGCAAAAAAGTTGAGTCACGTAAAGTCAAGTTTTGGTAAACCAAAATTTATTTCGGAAATTGTTCTATCAGGAGCATAATTTCCTGAACTTTAGGCAGTTTCACATTTTGAGAAGTCGATTAGGGTGAGATAATTATTATGATTCAAGCTCTTTCAATTTAAGGTTTTTACTTAGAACTTCGCGTTCAGCATAAAGCAAACTTGCATACAAGATTAGATGCATTTCTCTTTGAGTTCAATGTATTTATAAATTTATTGTTGCTATTTTTAGAAAATATTGCTGTAGATGTAAATAAGTAACCACCCTCGAGCGTTGATCATATTTAAATACCGGCCTTGCAGATATTAACAGTTTTGACAGGTAATAAGTACTTTATGTATCTATCATTATTTATTTGAGATCAAATTGCAATGAAATTAGTGCTCAAGCTAAAACAGTAAAATAAAAAATATCATAAACGCTTCTCTATTTAGAAGTATGCTGCATCCTCTCTAAGCACATTGCATTAATTAGATTACTGCTTTATTAGTTTTTTGAACTAGACTTATAGATGTTCTTTCATGGTGTCATTACGATAAAATAAGTACAATTCACTATTGTAAAGTTTTATAACACTTGATAAAAAATGACCCTAAACGTTTTACCATTAATGGTTCAAAATTAATTTAAAACCTTTCGGGTAATAAAATTTATTGAAGCTATAAATACAAATTTATTCAACGACTGAGCTTTGATAATTCAATACATTTTAATGTCATTCACTTGACATGATCGCTTACATTTTCATTTCATTCAAAATATAACGTTTAAAAATTTAAAACCATTTCTTTTTAGTTGCAATGACAAATAGCACCAAGATTAACTTAAAATAATCGTTTTCTCATTTTCCCATCAAAAGATGATGATAATATTTTGGTCTTAGAAAGACAAACCGCTCAAACTAATTTACTTGTGTCCAAAAGCACCAGGAGTGGCATACCAAAACCATTAGTTGTCAAAAATAAAAATGTATCTAAATTCAAACCCTTAATCAAAAAGAGTATATCGTAATTTGCAATAGTAAAAGTCAAAATGTTACACACAATCTTACCAACAGAATTACAAGCTACCAGAAAACTTTGCATAATTTTTACAGTTAAATGCATAGGAAATGGTCACCTCATGCCTTTTTCCCCGGTCCAAGTTTAATAGCTATTATCCAATGCTATACCAAGTGGTAGAATTGGCCAGTGTCGAAACCTGAACAGTGTATACCTCTTGAAAACAATCCGATAATAGCATACAAAATAACTTTTCTACAGTATTAGAAACTCAGTAAGTTTTAAATTCAAATCACTTATTTATGTAAAGCTACTAAGATACTATTAAGTGTATACACGATTCATCCAAATCATAGACCTATATGTGATAACTATTTTATTAAATAAACAAAAGAACTAAAGCTAGTTTTATTAAACATTCTTTCGAAGCTTATTTTATTTACCTGTATTATATTTCTTAGGTGATGAACTTGGATAAAACAGTTCAAGGAGATATTCCCCACGCTTTAGAGCAATTACATGAAGCATTAGTTATGTAATAATTATTATTCCTGATATAAATCAAAAGATAATGCAAAACTGCATTATTATTGTACATTCAATTCATTTTTTTGCCATAACCTTTATCAGAGAATTATCGAGTACACGATTATTCTTTTTATAGTATTTTAAATATTTTTTTTAATTCTTTGTTTAAATATAAGAAATTTAATAAGCCAGAATAAATATAAAAAAAAGTTTTTTAAATTTTTGTTTGTTTGTAATATTGCAAGGCCAAGAGGAAGAAAGAATTTCTGCCTATAATAAACCATGTTTATGGTACATATTTCTTGCATTCAATAAACAATTAATCATATGTACGTCTTTTTGTGATGATAAAGTGATGTTTAATACTCATTTATACACCTTGTTATATACCACCATTTATTACAGTTATTAGAATTTTGAATCCTAGAAACTTTCGTTCTATTTACAGGTTATCGTTACCTAAGTGTGAAGTGTTATAGGATGGGATTATTTGTGGGGCGTGCCTAAAGTGCGTGGTATAAACGATGGAAGTAAGAGGTGTGTCAAGGAGGCGTGGTTAGTAGTTAAACAAAACTGATTTTTATCAAACTCACAGATCAGCCATCGGCAAAATTCAGCCTATCGCTCAATCCAGAGGTCAACGTCTTGTCTCAAAACTAGATGAAGGAGTTATGGGGTTAAGTTCGTCGTTCAGACTGAACATTTTCAAAAGGAGGTGTGTCATGAAGGTGTGGTTTAAATGGTGGAAGTAAGACTGTCAGATTTTAACAAGTTATTTACACAGGTCGCTTTTTTCGGAGTTATTGACACTAATGCCTTTAAATCATTAATCCGAGGGGTTAACCGCTGGTGAAGTTTTTTGTACACATCTCATGAAGTACATGAAATATCATGTGAAGTACATAAAGTAATGGTAAAATACATGAAGTACGTGTAAAGTAGGTCTACACAACAAAAAAGAAATTCAAGACAATCAATTACAGGAAGTGCTTTAAGTAAAACATTTTTTAAATCTTTATTTTTTCGGAAAATTCTAAAAGGAAACAGCATCAATCACAGCACCAATTAATAAACATCAATCTCCTTCCATTGCGAATTTTTAATTCAAAAAAGTCTAAATCTATTGTGCATTCTTTATTTTGGATTGGAGCTTTTTGCTTTTGAATTATTTAAAAAATTAGCTGGGGTGGGGAGACCTGTTAGCTCCCCCTCCCAATTTTGAAAATAATCTTAATATTCGTTGGTGTTTGATTGTACATAATTTATTTTTGCTTTATATTTTTACCCCCCAAGAATATTTCATAATTTTTTTAAAAAACTAAAACGGTAGCTGAGAGTTTCTACTAAATTTTCAAACTTTTAATATGTTTGCCTGCATTGTAATATTTGGGTACTGAAGGGTGTTTCACACCCCCCGGATTGAGTAATTTATTTTTTATCGAAAGTAAACTGAAGATCTCCCGTTGCAAAGGCACTGGAGGGTGCTCCACACCTCCCAGACCCGCCGGATAAATTAATTTATTTTTTATCAGAAGTAAACTGAAGATCTCTCGTTGCTGAGGCACTAGAAAGTGTTCTACGTCTCCCTCCTCCCCCTTCTCCGGATTAAGTGGTTTATTTTATATCAAAAGTAAACTGAAGATCTGCCGTTCCTAATGCACCGAAAGGTGTTCCACACTTCCCAGGCTCCCCGGTTTAACTAATTTATTTTTATTAAAAGTGAATTAAACATATAAGCATATCCCCAAGCTTTTTAAAATTAGTTATATCTCTGCAACGAGAGATCGTTTACTTTTGATAAAAAATAAACTACTCTATCCGGGAGGTCCGGGGGTGTGGAACACCTTCCAGTGCCTCGTCAACAAGAGATCCTCAGTTTACTTCTGATTAAAAATAAACCACTCAATCCGGGGGGTCTGGGGAGTGTGGAAGATTCTCCAGGGCTTCTGAAACGGGAGATCTTTAGTTTACTTCTGATAAAAAATAAACTACTCAATCCGGGGGTCTGGGGTATGGAACACCCTCCAGTGCACACATTTTGGAATAAAAAACATTGCAGAACATGCAGAACCCCCTGGACCTCCGGATCAAGTAGTTTATTTTATATCAGAAGTAAACTCAAGATTTACCGCTTTAAAGGCATTAGAGAATGATTCACACTTCCCAAACTCCCCGGTTTAAATAATTTATTTTTATTAAAAGTGAATTCAATATTTAAGCATATCTCAAGTTTATTAAAATTAGCTATGGCCAAGTAAATGTGTTTAATTCGTAATCTGACAATTAATTATAAACTGCGTAATTATAAATTTTGTACACTCCTGGGGAGTAGTGTGGATCTCTGCAACGGGAGGTCTTCAGTTTATCTCTGATAAAAAATAAACTACTTAATCCGGGGGTTTGGGGATGTGGAACACCTTTCAGTGCCTCGGCAACGGAAATCTTCAGTTTACTTATGATAAAAAATATACTACTAGATCTGGGGGGGTCTGGGGAACACCCTCTAGCGCACTAATTTTGGAATCTCGGTAAGTCTCTGAAATACTGATGAAGTACGTGAAATACAATGAAGTAGGTGCAGTACCGTGAATTATTGATGGAGTACGGTGAATTACTGGTGAAGTACGTGAATTCCCGTGAATTACTGCTGAATTATATGAAGTAAGAAGAAGTATGGAGAATTATTATGAAGTACGTGAAGTGTGAAGTTAATTGTACACGATTTCCTCTAGCGGTTGACCCCTCCAATTAATCAAATTTTTTTGTCGGTTCAAGTCAACGAATCAACCAATCAACTAAATATTTTTTAATTAAACGCATTCAGTAGGAAGGTAAACCTAAATTTCATCAAAACATTTAGAAATTGTGTTATATGGTGGCACGATAAAGGCAAAAACAGGAAATAAAATTCTTATATTGACTTTTTTTTACATTTTTAACTTTTTGCACTAGATTTACGTTTGCACTCCAACTGAATAAATAAATTCAAAATTTTTTAATTTGTATGTTTTGGCTCATCATTCGAGTTCTCAAGGTGTACATGTTGCAGTAATGTTTTACCTAACTGTTCTAATTTTTGCAAGAAATCTTGAAGTTGTACCAGCAGCTTTGATGTGCGATTTCCTACCCTCCTGTACATATTTTGTATGCCAATCCATTGTCAGGCACATTGTATTTTATACATATTAAATTCAGATTTTAAATTGGTTATTATTATTTTAAATTTGTTTGATTTAAATCACATTATTTTGTATCTAAATTAATTTCGTAAAATTACAGTATGTACAGTTTGTAGTCAATTAATTAATAGCAATGTTTGAATTTATTTAAATTTTAACAAACATATAAGTAGCATCATCTTCTGACTTTCTAACGAAGTTTCAAATCATCAAAGAGATCAAAATTTAATTATCTAACAAAGTAAGTTTGGTTTCCATTTGTTTTAATTTTTAGAGCCAACATCTCCCAGCCATTTGTTTAAGTGATCAATTAATGAAGATTGAAATATTTCCCCATTTACCTAAACATTATTGTTGATTTTCAACTATAAAACTTCTTTTGTAAACTTTTCACAGTTGAAGCATTTTATGCCTGGGCGTCATGGCTTTTATGATAGAATTAGTTTTGAAATTTTTTTTTGTCACGCAGTCACCAATTTTTCCAAGTACTAACCTTTAAACATTATATCGTTCAATTTTTCAAATTTTATCTTTAGTATTATTAATTTGCAAAACATTTTTATGTAAATTTTTCAAACTTTATTTCCCTTTTATCTCACATAATAGAATCCCCATCGCAATAAGGACATAACCGACATTTTCGATAAAAAATGAGTTTAAAATTACATTTTAATATTTTACATGATACAATAGAGAACCAAAGTATATTTTACAGACTTCTATTGAGTATGAAATCCAACTAAAAATGTGTATTTTGATGATTAGCAAAACAAAAAAGATCCTTGAGATGCTCTTTGGGTCTGCATTAAAAGAATTACTCCTTTTATCGATTTTACAGTAGAGAACCAAGTACCTTGTATTATTTGCTTAATTTTGACCAAACTGATCAAAATTTTTCGTGTTTGGCAAATATTTATTGATAGATGACATTTAAGCTGGGATCCGAATGGAAGAATTGTATTCTGACCCTCTTCCACGCCAACACATTTGGCAAGCGCGGCGTGTAATTGCTAAAACCTCTCAGGAGAACCAAACTCATTCTTTAGAGAAAGGTTTGGGAGGAATGAGAAAGTTATGTCCAGCAGTGGACGAATTTGGTCTGACTAAGAAAAAATAGATAAAAATTGGTACAATTCAAAGTTTAATATTTTTCCCACGTTTATAATGTTATAGATGTCTATAATGCACACTTTTATTAAAAGTTTACTATATTGTTGGTTTGTGATTTTCAAGATGTTCATAATTTATTAGGCGGGAGGAAAAAAATGATAAAATTAAATTGTGTTTTACTGAAATGTAATCTTGAAGAAAATAAAATTTGAAACAGTATTCGGTTGTGCTTTTTTAGTGTTCGGATATAGGACATAGCTTCTTGCTCAATAACAGTAATTTTGGAGATGCAGATTGTGGTTTTAAAAAGCAACAAAAGCTTTATTTCCCACGAGACTACGTGAATATTATGAAAACCTGTAGAAGAAAGAATGCAATTGTGATAATTTTGTAAACACAGTTAAAAGTGAAAAGAAATTACACATAGAAAGAAGAAATAAACTGGCTACGCATTCGGGAAATTAAAGTGATAGAAGAAAAACCCTACAGTATTTTCGTTAAGAACACCCAGAATTTGGAAAAAAAACTAGAAAAAAATTGATATTAAAAAGCGGCAAAACAGACAAATATCAATGGGCAACAATTTTTCCCACATTTTAAGAATCCTTGAAGATGGTATGCAAATGCACCTAATTGCCTTGTCAGATCAATGATTTTATATGAAGTGGATTGAAAACAAAACCTTAAAAGAAGATATCAAATGTTATAATGGAACATTGGATTTTTAACCAAAAGAAATTCATAATATTTGTTAAATTTTTGTATTTGCAGATTTTACTTCTTTTAAATAATCATTAAGTTCTTAGTATAAGCAAAAAAAACAAATGCTTTTTTTGAAGAAAATTACAAAAAATTCTAAAATTTTTTGAACCGTTCACGTTTATAAAATTTTGGTTAAATAAATTAAATTATAATTGAATTTTTGTTATTTTATCCATAATTATGAAGGAAATACATATATTGCAGTCATTAAAATGCCTTTTACTCAAAAAAATGTTCATGTTAGTGGGATCTTGTAGAAAAGATTGTAGAAAATTGTATTTAAAAAGAAAATTGATTGTAGTTGGATAGTAGAAAAGGGTCCAATTACTCAACGGTCAAATTTTTAAAACAAAATTCATTTTTATCAATGCAAAATCATTTTTACAACAATCACATTTTATTAAAGAGAAATTTTAAAAATTAATTGAACAATAAAACGAAATTATTTGTGAGCTTTCAGCAATGGTTGTTGCTGTTATCTAATAATGACATAATTATGCAATTTAATAATAATTATTAATTAAAAACTAATAATAATTATTAAACGTTCGATTATTAAACGTCTGACGATTGCTGTTATCTAATAATAACATAATTATGTAATTTAATAATAATTATTAATTAATTTTTATAAAAATAATAATTTAATAATAATTATTAATTAAACGTTCAAGTATTATGAAACGTCTGACGACAGCAATAACCATTGCTGAAAGCTCACAAATATTTTCGTTTTATTGTTCAGTTACTTGTTAATTTTTAAAATTTCATTTTAATAATAATTTTACAGGTTAATATTACATATCCTTTCAATCAGATTTTAAAAATTTATTTCAACAAAATCTCTATTTACTTCATCGAGAATTAGCATTCCCTCCTAAAGACAACAAATGAAATTTAGTGTGCTTTGCAGAAGTATTTTGTTCTTATTCCTTTAATTTTTTTTTGAATTTTTAAATCCAGCCCAACATTAAATTATACATATCATGAAGTTTTCAAATAAATCAAATAAAATTTTGTTCAATTTCTGTTTGAAATTTATCTTAATAATTTTTGCTCATAAGTCTTCCGTGTTGTTTGTTGTTTTCCCTCATGAGTTTACTTTGTTTCAATTTTCTTTTTCTTTGTATGAGTTTCTCAAAACTTCAATGTAAACTTGACATCTACACGGATTGTCTATTTGGAACTGCCTTTTCGGAAATTTTTTATAGCGAGTAGTGTGCTGTTTTTCACCCAATTAAACTTTCATCACACTTTTGATTAACAGTTTTATAATTTTTTTTAATTCAATGCTTAATTATTGGTCACAGTTTTAAAATTAACAATTTCTATTTACATCGTACAAAGAATTGCGTTATAAACAATTGAATAAAACATTGAATTTGATTTTAAAATAGGCGAGTTTGCTGTTTTGTTTATTGGTAATCAAAATTAATTTATTTTAGGTCTCAATTAACATCGGAAATTAGCATGTTGAAAAATTAGCATTTAACATAGCTTTTTATTAGTTGTTTACATTTTTATTGAAATTTTGTAATTACATCTGAGCAGGTCAGTATATTACACTGACCTCTCTACTTTCATTCTTTGGATATACACCCAAATCGTGACTAAATTAATTAAATTAACTAAGAAAAATATATACATATCATTACATACATATGTACAGTAGAACCTCGATATATCGAACCTGAAGGAGAAAGAGAAAACTTTCAATTATCGAAGGTTTCGGTATCTCGAGGTTCGATTTATCGAGGTGATTTCTGACTGACCTCAATATATAAAGGTTGTAACATAAACCATAGTCGTTCAAAGACCGAACTGAGTTCCGTCTAACAAACAACTTTGCTATATATTTTTAATAAAAATTTTGATGTAAATAGAGGTGCAGTGCCAAGTCAAGCAACCTAAAATTTTTAAATATCGAGGTTTTTTGACCAGTTCTTCGATATGTATAAGTAGAAATAACATGAAAGTGTTAAGCACGTTCAAGAGAAAGGTAAAAATTTCAATTTATCAAGAAATTTATTCGATTAATCGAGGTTTGATATATTGAAGTTCCACTGTGTCTTTATTTTCTGCTTTTTAATTTTTATGAATTAATTCTGTGGAAAATTGTGCAATTGTAATTAAAAATAAAATAATAATTAATAATTTCACAGTAAAATATTAATTTCTTTAATAAACAAAAAATATTAAAACTAATACAACTTTTGATTATTTACTTGTAGGTACATTAATAATCCCCATGGCAATGCATTCTAATTGTTTTAAGAATTACTTTATTTTAATTTACATATATACAAAACGTAGTTTTAATTACTAGTTATACAGCACTACATCTACGCAAGTAAATCATATAATTATGGATTTAAAATTGTCGTAAGTAACAAATTAAGTTTAATTTATTATTATTATTTTCGTGTTTAAATGGTTATAATCAACGCGTCGTCGTCGTCGTTCACATTATTGCAATGTTTGTCTTGACCCTTAACACGAACGTTGAAGCACTGCATCAATAATTAATCATACTTATGCCAAGTATGATTCATTATGCATTTATTTTTTATCACCATTTTTCATACTTATAATTAATTTCATGCATCTGGTTTGTTTGATTTTAGCAAAGACAAAAAATATTAGTTTGCACCATCAAAATCATGAATGCATTTCAGTATACAAGCTAAGTACTACATAATAAAATATTTATCACATTCTTGTATTTTCATAAAAGTATCACTAAATGTACAGCACATTTTAGAATAATAGATAATAGATTTCTATTGGTAGAATTTTTAAAAGAAAACTTATTTTTGTATATCTACTACTTAAAGAGTTTTTCATTTTTTATATTATCAAAAGAAAATTCCAAAAAAACAACTAAAAGAAACAGTTTAAAAACGCCACCTTTTTACCATTAAAATAAAAATTTAAAAATTAACAAGTTAACTTCTTAATTTTTAAATATCTATTTGAATATTAATTTCACAAAAATTTACATGTTTACAAAATTTTCTAATATTTAAATCAGAAATTGTTTTAGAAAATAGCTATTATATAAAAAAGTAGTAAATAAATTATAAAAATTATACTAAGTAGAAAAATTAAGTTTAAAGTAATCTATGCATATATAATACATATATACATACATAAATAAATAATAATCTTCATTAGTTAAATTTAAGTTTTGAGTGTAGTAAAACCTTTCAGTTCAATTGTAAACTTCAACAAATTGCACTTATTTATAATAATACCCTGTGAAAAATGTGAATTCGAAGTAATAGTTCACAAAGATGTGTACCTATTGACATTATGTAAGTAATATACAAAGACGTTTCAACTCAATTCAACTGAAACGCAAGATTCAATCGCTCTTACGATATTTCATTCATATCTGCTTGATTTGACAGATTGAAAAATCTTGAGAGAACCTTGGTGAATATGTTCCTAATACAAATTATACATATACTTCTCCTCTTTTTGTTGACCCTGTGTTATTCTGGGATGTAATCGAAGTTTTTCTACTGGCACTCTCTGTGTTTGATAAGGGTTCCAATAATGATGTACTGGATGTTAAATTCAGCGAATCGTCTAACGGATTATGCACGTTTTCTATAAAGACATCAGATAAATTAACATCGTCAGACTCATTATTTTTTATGGATTTTATAGAAGCTGTGCTATTTGATCCGTTGGTTCTTAAAGAAGATTTACTATCTTTAGAAGTAATAGAAACATCAGAAGTAGCAGATTCTTCGTTACCGCGATTATTTAAATTTGAATCAGAATCTTCGACAGGCATTTCTGTAATAATTGCTTGAGAAAAACTCTGATTAGGCGAGTGCTCAAAAGCGCGTACAAACAAAGGACTCTTATTGGGTTGAAAATTTACATTCTTATTTACTAATGGGCTGTTGGCTGTAGACGTTAATCCGAGAGTTGCAATTTGAGTCACTGGCAAACTAACAGGAGTTGTTAAGACAGGACCAACTCCCGATGAAAGAATTGCTTGTGCAAGAGCAGCAGTACCTGGTTGACCTGCGTGTAAGGTATTATTAACGGAATTATTCCCATCTAATTCTTGAATAGGTGATAACAATAATTGCACAAAAGGTGCTTCGCCTGCGGGATATGCATGATAAGGTGCCGCTAACTGCTGAGAAACTAAAGCAACACCTTGAGCAAGTTGATTTTGTATTCCTATAGATCCTGTGTTAAAACGATCTCTTTCCAATACTTCCTTTGTAACATCAGGTGTAGGTATTCTCGGTCTATTTTTTACGGGCATTTGCACTCCAGCTCCATTTATATTAAGCTTTCCAAGTCCAGCTAAAAGTAATAATGTGTAAGTAAAACGCAAGATAAAATTGTAATTATGTTAAAAAAAGTATGAGAATTTGAGTGCTCCTTGAAATTTTATGGAGCTATAATCAAATAATATAAAAATGTGCCAAGTGAAAATCACAAGGTTATCAAGCATTGAATAGTTTTTTGATATTATGTATAATTAACACCTAATTGTTTATTGTAAATATGATAACTTTTTTTTGACTAGCTTACCTTGTTTTGCTAATTTATGAGTTCTACTCGACCGTCTACCGACAAGTCTGTCATAGATAGACATTTTTGGAGGGACAACTTGTCCAGGAAGTTGTCCAGTCTCTGGATTTGCATAAACAGAATTTCCACGATGTCGCGAAAATAACCCACCAGACGAATACGCCGTTGAAGAAGAACGTATGGAACCCTGGTTTTGGAAATTTGACGACTAAACCAATTAGAACTTTTGCGTCTCTCTACTATAGGTGTGTCCACGCTTTCCTTTGTTTAAAATTGTAAGTGCCTATGCAAATTTAAAATTTTAAACGAAATACTTACGTAGTCTGCATACATGTCATCAACTACATGTTTTCTCATTGGTGAAACTAGATTTGCGTACATGGCATCGGTAGTTTTGACTTTATACTTTTCTGCGGAACCTTTGGGTTCCTCCCTGCGATAATGTTCCGAAGCAACAGTATAAGGCAGTTCTTTGGGGACCACTTCATCCCAAAATTGATCTTTGAGTAATTCTGGATGTTCTTCGTGCATTTCATCTACTATCATATAACCAGCCTGGAAAATTAAAACCGTGTTTGTGATAGATTACAAGATATACGTAGTAGCTACTTCTAATGGCCAAGATGTAAAATTCAAAGCAATAAACACACTTTTTAAGTGCATAATTATTTTTATAACCATTAAATTAGCATAATATCTAAATTTCATCTTACCTTGATATGTCTATCGATTAACCAATTCAATTCAATGTCGTCGTCATCTTCTCCAAATGGGTTAATTAATACTTCTGCAACTTTCAGCCAGCCCAAATAGAAGCAAAACTGCAATTATTTTTAAAAATAGCCATGAATTACATATATTTAAATATTTTACATGCCTGAAGTGCTGTAAAAAATGGAAAGTACATATCGGGAGTCTCATGTTTTCCAATTGATTGCGCATCATCTGAGATTAATTGCCGGCCGATGAGGGCGGCGATAAAGTATGAGTACAGAGCAAGAGTTACCACCTAAAAATATAATAATTATTGTTTTTATGCAAGTTTTTTGAAAGTTCAAAATTACTAAAATAAAGGAAAAAAAATTCGATTTGATGATAGCATTTTGAATATAGTATCGGAAGATTAACTAATTAAGAGATGACAATTAAATTTCAGTGCTGTGATTTTATAATTAAAGAACCTTATTTAATTAAGAAAATAATCTTTAATACGTAACCTTTAATTTAAAAAATGCTTTGTAATAATAATTAATTGTATGCATTAAATGAAGTAGAATAAATTGGTATTCGATTTTTCTATTGTGCATTTGTAAGCTGTCAAAACAGTTGTTAGCTGATGATAAACATCAAATAATCCAAAAATTGGTTAAAACACAAATTGCGCAGGTGCAAGGTTTTTTTGATTATAGCGATTGCACAACGATTTTTCGAACGATTTGGTAACTATTTCTAGATTTAGCTAAGCGTAAATACTACCCTCAGAAAGACATCAATAAATTGAGGTGTAAGTGTATAGTTGAAACCATCACAGTACCTCTCCAGCGAAAATAAAATAATCAGCAAAAATAAATGAGGTATTGAAATATAATAATCGTTTAGTGATTCAAATATCAATGATTTTAATGCTGGGGTTTATTTTACAGAAAAAAATATAATCTTATATTTTGGAGCCTAAAACTCTGTGCTTTATGGTGAATTTAAAAATAAATCATACTTATTTTTAGAAAAATGAATTTCGTCGTTTTCGCCGAAAAAAAATAAACTGTTGCGTATAATGTGGTATAAAATTAGCTTCTACATACAATTTTTGAAAAGGACTGCCAGCTATGATAGTTAAATCCTTTAAAAACTAACATTAAAGTTGTGTATTCCAATTTTTCTTGGACTAACATTCATCTGCATGTATTGTAATATTTTTGCGTATTGGATAGCATTTCTATGTCAAAATTTCTCATTGTTTCGACGTTCTCTTGATAATAGAAAAGCATTCGTTTACATATTTATCTCAAGGAGATAATGGGAGAGATAATAGGAGATAATAGCTCAAGGAGGTAACTGACAGCCTGCGGCTCCTCTATTCGCCAGTAAAACCCTCTTACCTTGCTAGTAATGTTATATACTATTTTCAAAATTGAAATTTGTTAGCAATTGAGTGAGAAACATGCAAGGCTAAAACTACAAATATATGTATATTTCTATGTTCAATCTTAGCTCCGTTAGCTAGCTGCTGTATTTGCAAGGCCCAATATCAATGTTCAGATTTTTTAGTCAGATTAACGTCACACTAGAACGATACATTTCTGTTCATAGAAGCAATAAGGGCCTAGTCCTAATATTACAAGAAATTAAATATTCTTAAATACGGATTTTTTTCCTAAGTTGACAGATGTTAGACAGTGATAGATGTAAACATTGTAAATAGTTTTTTATGTCATTAAGAAATTGAGTTTTTAAATTTTCATTAGTAGAATGTTCTGTGAATGTTATATACCTAATAGTGCAAAATTTAAATATAACTTAAAAAGGATTTTTCATATACCTAACTTGAGGGATACCTACGCTATACAGCTCGTTTTCATAATTATAATTGAAAGATAGCATGGAAAGCACGGAAAATACATAATGTCCAAATGAAACAAACCTTGGGGCAGTGGGAGGGGACAATCAAAGCAATCGCTCCTACAGGGCCATAAAAGACACAAACAATATAAAAATAAGATATTGTTGTTTTTTAGTTTGCATTTAATTTTGCCCCCCTCCGGTAAGTCTTTAGGCTCTTATTGGTATGAAAATCACAACTATATCGTCTTCTACATTTACATTATTACTGTAAATGTAGAATTTTAAATATTTCACAAATATACAGTACTACGTAGTATATTGCAAGATGCATTGCTGCATAATGATTTGTAATTACTCAAAAATTGAAAAGAAATTGCCTGTAATTTTCATACACCGGTATGGTGAGTCATTAAAAATATATTATATTGTTTACATAAATAACGGTGTACATTCGACAGCTTATCAAGTACAACCTTGAAATATAGTAATAAATAAAAATTTAATAACTAATCGTTCGCGTTATTTAGTCTACTATTAGATACTGATATATTTTTAATGTTCAAATGTAAATATTTCTTATACATAAATGCAATATGTATAGTTTATAATGTTAACTGATTTTGCTACAAACATGTAACATTTTACATGTGTCATTATTCAAAACGTGAAAGTATGAACAGTACGTGCATGAATTATGCAATGACTGTTCGGCTTAATAAATACCCAGATAATAAATAGTTTTAGAAAAATATTAAACCACACATTTTAAAATGGAATTTCAATAATATATATCGTTAATGCTTTTAAATAGTTCAATAATTAAAAATATAACAGTAGATCGGTAATTTCAAAAAGTCAAAACTAACCGTTGCATGTCCTATTGCAAGAAAACTAAACTATTTACCACCACACGACTTTTATCTACTCGAATGAAAAATTTACTGATGGAAGTTAATGGGTTAAGGAAGTAGGCATAAAAAATAATTACCTGTGTGTAAACTAATGGCACGCAAACGGTATCGTATCCTATAAGAGCTCCCAATCTCCTTCTGATATCGGATAATTCTGTTAAAAGAGTTTGCACTATGTGATCGCTTGTTATTAGCGATTCTTTCCTTGCTCTGTTTATAATATTAGTTGCCCAAACCAAAGGCATCCAGTATTTCGACATTGGAGTTTTTCCATCCATTAACTCAAATATTTTTTTCTCACTTTCTAGCATCAGACCTGTAATTCAATTAAATCATAATTAATAGGAAACGTTTTATTTTAGCATCAGTAAAATTAGTTCAATTTGGGTAAGTAGCTTTGCAAATTTTTAGTTCCTCTTATAATCAATTCTACTTCCGTTGCCACCCATTATTATTATAACTTCCACATTTCCTGTTCGACTGGTACACATTTATAGGAAATTGTTGAGGCATATCGAAACGTGGGATAATTATCACAATTGAAATTGATTCAATGCTACATTAAGTTCATGCAGTCAAAGTCTACACTACATCTAATTAAATTATTAACAAGTATCAACACATTCTAATTTTCAATACAAATAAACGAAATATTATCATCGATAGCATCATAAATAATTATTAACAAACCTCGTTTATATTGAAAAGAAATGAAGAGAAATATAAACTAGAAAGTGTGTTTTTTTTACAAAAACTGTCTGTTATTCTAATCAAACTTGGCGCCAGTAATTTAAAATATTTTTTATAGGCTTGTGTGATAAATGCTTGTAAAGAATTAATCGGAAACTTTTAATTAATTAAATTTTCTATTTCTTTAATTAAAATATATTTTGATAATAAAAATACCGTAAAAACAAATACTTTTCATTGATATTTCATTAATAATTTATAAGTTTTGATAATCTGCATGTTAAAATCATAGCTAAAGGCAAAATTAAATAATTCTCTCGAGGTTGTTTATAAATTTTGCGCATTTAACGATCCAATTAATTAAATAGATTGCTGTAACCATTGGATGTTGGATGATCTACAATTATGCCATTTCCTTGGTATTTGCAAAGCTATCACGTATTTATGCACAAACGTGCCCTACAATTTCTAAGAAGGTGTAGTGCAATAAACTATTAAATGTGTTACAGTGGTTTATTATTCTGTGTGCCATAATTTATTCCAAATTTACGAAATAGCAACGATCACGTTCTATTACCACTTGACAAGTCCATCCATCCTATATTGCATTTGCAAGTCGAAATTAAAAATGTACCTATCTAATGGTAAATTGTACTATTGCTTAAACTATTTATTGTTTATTGATGCGGTTGCACTCAAAAACATAAAAGTTACAGTTATGTACGTACTTGTAAAGTAAATGTTATAATGAGGTAATAATTAATCGGATACCACAGATGATGAAAACTATGTACTTTTATTAGAGATTAGGAAATGACGTTACCAATGTGGCAGTGTAAATTTATAAACATTGGCGTGATTTTACGATCTATATTATTAATTTTAATTCTACCTGGTTAAAGTATATCGCAACATTAAAACTTACCCGAGTCAACAACGTGTTGCCAGGTTGGGAAGCGTTTCTTTACTCTTAATGAAACCCTCTGCAATGTGATTACATAAGCTAATACAGCATACCTAACTATATTTCTTCTCATCAGTCTTTGTCGTTCGTCCTAAAACAATATATTAATTTCAGTAATTAATTTCAAAAACCTCTTTTCAGTAGATCATGGTAACAATACTAACAGATTGTATGTATGTTAATATCGTAGAGAGTTATTTTCTCTATTTTAATTATCGTAAAAGGGGGTAAACTTAACCGGCTTTTAAAATCATGAAAACTTACTTAGATGCACTTACTGTATTTAATAGGTATTTAACATAAGAAAATCACAGTATTTCATTGCATTACTAATACATCGAAGGGAAAATTGAAAATTTAATGTTTTGAGAAGTATACAGACAACTGTTAAACTATGTTGCTTTAACATATTGGATTTTATTATTTTATTTTATAATATTAATTATTTTAAATAATTTTTTCAGTATATATTTAGAATAGTTTCTTTTAGTAAAATTTGACAGTTCAAAACATTTTTCTTATAAATAACACCATGACCTAAAACAGAATATCTGTAAATTACAGTATTTTGTATCAGCTGATCTGTAAAAGGACGAATAAGAATATCAACTAAATTAAACTTGAAAAATTTTTCCACGGTTTTTCCATAAAATTTAAAATGTCATTTAGTTCATGGTATAATAAATTCCAGTAACCCCCAAATAAAGAAAAAATTCCAGTAACCAAATTGCTTGTGTTATAAGAATCAATAATTACAACTTTTATGCAATATCATCATGCTTGTACCCGCATAGTTGTCCACTTACTCATTAAAGTTTCACTTGAATTTTAATAAAAAATTTACAACAAAAAATATTAAGTTTTGCATGAGTAGATTGGTGATTCCCACTGAACATTATATCCAAGCTTAGATTATTAAAAATATATCATAGTGCATTAGTTTGTATAAATAATTGCTTTATGGTGCAACATTTATTTTTAAAATGCTTCTTAATTCAAAACACTTTTGCCAGTGACTAAAATTATAAAACACATTTGATTTGCTATTTTGTATTTCTAGTTTTGAACGTTAGCGCAATAATTAATAATGATCAAAATTGCTATTCTATAATTTTTTAATCGCAATATTAAAACTTTGTTATTATTTAATAAAATTGAGTATTTAACACGATTTTCGTGTTAAATACGATGCCATTTTTTAATTTTAACGTTGGAATGACCACAAAAATTTCAGTGCCATTTTAAATATTTGTGTTAGGTACTAAAATTTGCAAAAAATCTGAATTTCGTCCATTTTGAAACTGCCATTTTATATATGAGACTTTAGATTTATAATCAATGGTCTTTAAGATCCCTAGGTAATTAGTAAAGGTTTTCGAGTTATTTACATTCTAAAATAATTTTCCATAAAAATTTCTTATTTATGTGACAACCTTATAACATATTTATTTTTATAGATAACAATTAAAATAGTTTTCATGTGATTCTATTCCGGTTGGATAAGTTTTCTATTAACTCATTTTTTTCGTCTAATTGCACTTCAGTAAATAATTATAAAACATTTTGATTTGAACTTATTTAAATTAATTCGCATAGGCACGAGTAATTAAATTGCACGTTATTAATAATTAATTTGTTTATACATAGTAATAACTAATTATAAAATAACGAATTAAAAGTTATAATAAAATTTATAATGTAGATACAATTAATTATTACAAGATTTCTTTCAACTTCCACCTCTGAATCTGCAGGCTAATAAGTTATTTGAAAAATGCCTTGGTACTGTTAACAAACTTTTATGATCTGGCGATCAAGTGCAAAAAGTATTTTGTTTTTAAATTTTGCACAGTTAGTGCTGCATCCGAAAAAGATGAGGCTATGACTTGACTCGGGAGCTAGCGTATCCCCACGTGTTCCCAAGGTTTTAGGGTCATTTCGTTTGGACTCTTTTTCATCGTCGCGTGTCACCACCTGGCGGATACAGCAAGGCAGGAATGTTACCAGACGCGAGTAACCTGTTAATAATGTTATTGGGTCACTGCATATGTATCGAGATTCGTCCTGCACTAATCTAGTACAAAAGACCATGGATTTCGAGTAAGCAAACTCACAAATGTGACTGGAAAACCGTGACAGAACAAATTTGAAATACGTTTTAGAAAATAAAAAGCCTAACTCCACGTTTCAGTTTCATATTCTAAGATAGCCAAAATTAGCACTCAATCAAATTTTAACATGAACAATTCGGAAGCAGTAAATTGTATACTTTAGTGCCGTCTGCCGTAAAGTTAAAAGTAATCTTAACTTAATATGTTTGAAAATTACTTTTACTCGTCCATTAATGCATTCGACTCACCAAAAGTCTTATTTTTGCTTTTTATAAAAATATACTATTTATTACATGAACGCCGTGCGAGAAAAAGACTAAGCATGTAATCAAGTTTTAATATTACGCAATGGAAGAATTTTCTAATGAAAAATGACCAGCAAAATACTAAGCTATAATTTTGTTGTATTTTCTTATTGTTACTGAACGTTCTAAACCGAACTCTCTACATCTTTTAACTTCCTTATATGTTTGACGTTTCTTTATTGTAATTCAATAATGCTCCGTATACCGTAAGTTGATCGCCAGACATGGAAGAAAATTAAGTGTAGAAACCGAGCCAAGTTATAAATTGTTATTCGTTTGATTTTATATTATGATTCTAAAAAATTTAATTATAGTTATTTTTATTTCATATTTCTGTCGGTGAAAACATAATTTAGAAGTTTTTTAAATTCTAAAATTCCCCTCGTGTTAAAAAATGATAGTAAAAACTCGGTTTTATAGTCACGAACATTGTACACGTACTTGACAAATGTTAAAATTTATGGTAGATTAGAGTTAGAAATAAAAGAAAACTTAAAGCATTTTTAACGGAAAAGTTTTATTACTAACAATAACTTGTAAAATAAACGTTTTCAACTTGAAATGTATTGCATTTAAAAATACTGTAAACTATGAATTATTTACCATATTAAAGTTAAATAAAATTAGTAAATAAATTATTAATATGAATGATAACTAATTTAATACCTACTCACCCCTCCTGGAATACCAGCATTAAGGAATAAGGCCAGGGTATCTGGCCATGGAAGTAATTTGTACTGTTGCCACCATCTTCCTACCACTAATGTTACATAAAATCCCATTACAAAAGACATGGGAATAGTTTCACTTTGTTGTCCAAAATAAAATCTGATTTTTTCAAATACTCTGAAATAGAATTTTAATTATTACTTTTGAAGAAAAATTACTTACAAGAAATCGATTTTGGAAATGTTTATGTTTTATACAGCCCAGGCCTTACTGAACGAATAAATATTTTCATTGAATATTTCAATATTGGACAATAAAAAGATTAATGTTGACAAATCAAGGATCTTCATACACAGATAAATTCTCGGAACAAAAAATACACCGTGTGAAATTACTTCAAATACAACAATGCATTTGCAATAGATGGACATCATTTAAATGATTCGCAATAAAAGTTTCATTTTTCTAAATAAATTTTTACTTTTTTCTACTTTACATTTTTTGTTTAATCGTCTAATATTTATTTTCATCTACTATTATAGCCTAAGGCCGGTATTCTGTAACTCGTTTCTTTAGAACATCCTTAAGGATTAAAGATCCTTTAAAAAATGATAAAATTAGTTTACACGCAAAATTTTAACACATTCTTGACATAGACTACCGACCTTAAAGTCCATAAGGTCACGCAGTTGCTTTTCATAATTTTAATATCATGTATCGAATCACGCCAATGAAAACACTTGAGAGTAATTTCTCCTGAGTAATTTATGACACTATCTTGAAATTATGTTCTCTCTTGTATATGTGCTAAATGTTACCATGTACATGGAGAAATTATAGTTTAACATGGTTTGATAACCACAATATACTTCCATTTAAAAAGTTTTCCTGAGCAGATTACATACTTCAGTATAGTTTATGATTTCCTTCCAAAGAAAAACGATCAACGCCATTAACCGGCGGTTAAGTGAACGATTTCTTTTGTTAAATTGTAAATCTGTAAATGTTAATTAAATGTGGTGTTTGTTTGTGCACAGAAACTATATTGCTTATTTTGAACCCCGAGATCCAATCTACAAACTTATAATTAAACATCTTTACTGAACAGGTGTATGTACGTAGTACCGTCGTTTATTTAATTTGCAGAATAGGGAAATTCTGTCAAGTTAACTTATTTTAAATTAATTATCAGCTTAGACTTGGATAAATAATGACTTAATTAATTTTGTTATAATTTATAATTGTATTTAAAGATTATCAATTTCTCGATATGCCATATTAAATTTGCATTGTCTTATAACACAATAGTTTGTACATAACATGTACATACATACATTCCAACACTGATTCAAGGCTGTAAGAAATTATAAGTGCAGGAGAATACATTAAAATCACAACATTGTATGTTTAAGAGAATACCAACACGGAAATATATGTAATAATGAAGGAAACCGTGCTGAAAGATTTGTTACTACTGCATAGTTTAACAACCCACATAATATAATAATTAAAGATAAGTTATACACTTAAGATATACACTCAAGGTGCATAATTATAAAGATATGTTGGGGTGAAATTTTCGTTTAACTTTTACGAATACAATGAACCTGCATAATTATAAAAGCTTTATGAAGATGAAGCTTTGTGCCTTCGTATCCTTTGCTTCTAATTCTACCGAAATATTAACATTTCTTTTAATTTCCAAACATACTTATATTTATAATCATGGTAGATTCAGACCATATTGGCTGCTATTAAACTTCGAGCAAAATAATTTTTTTATTCTGCGCTGGAATATGTTTTAACTATAAAAATTTCACTTGCTTAGAAATTGCTTACAATTGTATCGTTAAAATATAATTGGTTTAAAATGCCAATAAGCAACAAACTAATAGTCTTGCATTTGACTTTTGCGAAAGTAATGGTCACTCATTTTAAAGGAAAAACATGAAAATTGTACTGTTATGAATATATTTATGACGAGAAAAACTTTTATCACTAATTAGTCAGAGTAGCGATAGGAGCATTTTACACTAACTTGTTTTAATGTTAAAATTTAAAAATATTACAAAAATACAATAACTAAAACATGTGTTACTGAAATTGATTCAACATCGCATGGAAATAACTTGTAAGTTACTTGGAATTGAGTTACAAATTTCTGAACTAAATATTTATTTGTATATACTAAGTATTTATTTATTTCCAAACATGTTTACAGATTATATCTGACGATGCCATATTAGCGAAACTGGTTATCCAAATAATCGTTTTCACTAATTTTCAGTAATTTTAACAAATTTAATCTATTTTAAATAATTGCAAGGTAATAATTTGGATTAATAATAATAATTAGTAATAACTGGCACTCTGAAATTGAAAATTTTCCATAGAAAATGTAGATGATTATGAAAAGTATACAATTAAAAAATCATAAACTATAAATTATTCAAAAATACAGGCCCAAAAATACAAAATTACAATCCAATTGTTGTGTTGACCGAATTCATACACTCCTATTTTACGTAAATGTATTCTACAGAATGTTTTTATCAGTTTTGGTGATGCAGGCGATCCAAATGTAATATTTGTAAAAAAAAGTGAATCACGGTTATGTAAAACAATTCTGTGATCGGCACTTAAAAGGTCATCAATAAATAGGTTTTGTATGTAATATGTAACTTATGTTCTTTTAAGTGCCAGCCACAGAATTGTAAAAGTAATTTTCAATATAATGTAACTTAATTAAAATTATTTATCGAAATGCGGCTGTAGGAACCCCGCCTATTTATTAATTTATTTAAACTTATAATTACTACCGTTTCAGGGATAATTCTAAAAAATAATTTAGAATTGTTTATTTAAAACATAATTCCTGAAGGAACCCCTGCGTGCTAAACTTGTGAAAATATCTCTGGGGTCAAACCAGATCTCCCACATGCGAATCTTATCAATGCGGGATTCGAGATTGAAATAAAAGTTTAAAACCGATAACAAAAACCAAAACGTTATATAGGAATACTTTTTGGTATATAAAATTAATGTTTTTATATGAAAATAATAAATGTACTATAAGAATAATATATAATTAATATTTCTTATATTCGAAATAATGTTGATTATGTAAAAATATTACATTCTTGTACGAAGTACTTAATTTTTATTCTATGAAGTCCTGTAGCTATATACAAAGTGTATTTATGTATAAATAGTGATTAACTCACTTAACAAATAACGTAAGTACTATGTATATATGTATAAAAATGTGTAAATCTATACAAATTACTGCAAAAATTATTATATCTTAATTATTCTAATAGAAAATTAATGTAAGTAATTAAATCAATATTGTGTAATATTACAAAATTGATGATCCTTTTATAATTAACACTTAAAACTACAAGTTGACGAGTATGTTATTTTTAAACGTCCATTAATTCATTACTTCATCGTCGCTGTTTGGATCTGATGGAAATTGTTGAAGTGTTCATGAAATATGTCGTGAAATACATTTTCTAAATAACATACACCAATTTTGTACAATGTGACATTTAATTTTAATCCGAGCAAAGAAGATTGCCATATTTCCATTTTGGAGATGTTCCGTCATAATACTTGCAAAGTGCAATTATTGATAAATAATTATTATTGTTTTATAATTTAATCCGTGGTCGGGCTGTTTAATATTAAAGCGGGGGCGCAACACATACAAACAAATTTATTCATTGAATAAGTAGATTTAAAATTATAAAATAATTGTGTCTGCATACTTACTTTTTTTGTTCTGGATTTAGTGCAAACCTGTATACTAGATTTATTGAATAATATAGTAATAAATAAGCTAATAATTCTCTCCATACTAATTTGTACACACTCCCTCGCCATCTGCAACAAAATAAAAATTGTGTTACTCAAGTAATTTTTCAAATTTAAAAAATCATGCAAATGTCATAAACATAAGTTTGTGAGCATTATTACTTAATTTAATTAATTGGATAAATGAGTAGATATACCTATGCTGTTTATAGAAATTGTATAATATTAAGTATATACCTGCTTATTGTTTAATTTAAAATCAATGTAAATTTAGCAAGACATGCATAATGGATAAAATACGAGGTTGCCGTCCTTCATGAATTATTATGTTAGATTGTAGCAAAGATCAATATCAACGACATTTGACTTACATATATCAGCTGATAAATGACTTAATAAGCTTTCAAATTGCTTCAAATAAAAATCAGTAATAACAGTTTTCTTTGAAAATATTAGAATATTAAAAAATATTTCGCTATTAGTTCATTCATTTTTAACGCGAAGTACGAAGGAACTGAGAACTAAAAATTGTTAAACAAATCCAAAATTACCATATCCTAATATGGCTTGAGCCTGTTTGGTAAAATTTTTTATTTCTTTTACAAAATTAAAAATAGGTACATATTTTTCACGCTCGTGACAAAATTTCTCAAAATATGCCTATAAATTTGTTGGTTTATAACAAAATCGCATAAAATTTAAATGGTAGGTACGTAAAAACAGTATATAACCTTCTACATAATATAAATATTTTATTTTGTTTATTTCAAATTTTTGTTAAACGCTGATTGTAATAAAATTATAGTACCTTAAATACTTAACTTACAGATAATTTAAATAATAATTTATTCGTAAATATCTTGGAAATGAGTAATATTTAAACAAAAAATGCACTAAACATTTGATATTAAAAAAAAATTTATGCTGAATAAAATATTTTAAAAATTATAAAAAGTTTTGTGAAAATTTACCAACTTACATTTTAATCTAAGACCCCGTTGCGCTTAAGTGGTTTCGTCTTTTCAAGAACTAATCAGTTAAACTATCCCTAAATGAATGAAAATGGATTAATCACAAAACTTGTAATTTTTAAAATATTTTATTCAACATATAATTTCACTAGTTAATAATAATTTACAATTAAAAAAGATTTTGTTGTCCAATCTATAATTATATATTTTTTTATTCCTTCCTCAAGCTATTAAAATCTCTCTTTGTCTTACTGATTTCGTCGGATTCTCGCGTTTAAGGAATTGATATTCCTTATTACTTTAATTATTATGTATTTATTACGCTTATTCCATTGGGTAATTTACTCTAGGCTACTTGAAAAGCTGCAATTTTGCCAAGTCCTAAACTGTTTTGTAAACATTTCAAAAACACAATGTAATGTTACAAAAACGTACAGAAAAACGTTCGCTCTATTTACGTTTAAAATCTATTTTATTCTGTTATTTAGTAAATTATTTGATATATTTATTAATTTTAACATTTATATATAATATTATATAAATATTTTATATATTATACAATATGTTACAATAATAACAAAATTACTATAAAATGCATCTTTGACCTACTTCTATGAAATAAAATTTTATCAAGAAATTTTGATTTACAAAACGCCCAAGAGTTAGAGCTTTAGAAATCCATAGCGGTAAATTTCCTTTCACCTAAACATCCGATTATAACGTTGTTCTAGTAACAAAAATCACTTTTATATCAAATTTTTCAATATTTGTTTAAATTTGTCACAGAAATACATTACTTTCTCTTAAAATAGCTTTTGGCAAAACAAATTATTTTTATCTGCTTTAATATACGATACTTATTAGGCGAAAAGTTAATATCAAAAAGCAAGTCGATTTATTTGGGGAGAAAAATATAAAATTAAGTATTTAGTTTAATTTTATACCTTACCCTATTATCTCTGTATAATAAACCTTTCAAGAAAAGCTTTATTTGAGATTAAAAATATAATAATTTGAGTTATACGTTAATGACATACAGTGTGTTCATTTTAAAATTTCCTCATCTTATTGTGTTAAAAATTGCTTAGATATGGTTAGGGGCAGGTTTCAACGGGTTGGATAGTGTAAATAAAAATTAGTAAAACTTAAAATTACGCAGGACCCCTAAAACGAGATAACGATAAAAAATTCCGATAATATTATGCACTTACAAATAATAAAGTAGCTATTTAATTTAAGCTACCTATACATCCTATAATTTTTAATTGGCTAATTTATTAAACTAGGTTTACAGTTTCTGAAATTATTTTTAAAAAATTTCAATTTTTAGTTACGCACGAAACGTACAAAGTAAAAAATTAATAATTACCTACATTTTTTTTAATTCGCTGTTTCAAAATAATGTGTTCATAGATTGTTGTTAAACATAAGTCACACAGTCGTCATCTGATGTACATCGGTTTATAAATCATTACGTCATTTACATTATAAATTATTAATTTTTCTCAAATATTTTTATAACATTTACGACGGTGTACGTATGGTAGGTCACCCACAATGAAATAAAATATTTTTGCAGTATTCAACTAACATTTACATTTTATCGTTGTGTGCCTACCAAGTCGATTGCTTTGAAATGCATTTATTGCATTGATTAACAATTCATTCAGACGTTTCGCCCTATACTATACAAAATTGCTATTGTTCTAGACAATAGAACCAATGAAGTATTAAAATTATACGGCAGGTGTGTTAGTACATTCTCAAAACATAATTTGCACACAATAAATTACCGATGACACTATATTAAACTGTCGGCGATTGCATAATCGTCAATACATAGCAAAACATTCCAAAATAGAGAAGAAATTAGGATTAGTATAAAGTTTTTAAACTGAACCAATTTTTAGTAATATAATATAATATATTATTTTCAAATGATAACTTTTCCCTATTATTTGTTTTACAAAAATTTGATGATCAAGTGGCAGATTTGTTAATCTAAATTTGCAAAAAAAATATAAATAACAATTTTGTCGTTTTGAAGGTTTTGTTCTACCAGTTACTTTTTACTAACTACTTATAATGATATCTGTGGCCAGCAGGTAGACATTTGCTTATACCTTACAGATAGCATTTTTAATTAAATTAAAATTATATAATAAGGCAAAATAATTACAAAAGAGGCAAATAAGAGAACATAAATTGATGTAATAATATGTTATATACTACATAATGTATTTATTACTTTTTCAACAATATAAAAGCAAATTTAAATAAAAACAACTTGGCAGGAGAAAATCTAATGCGTAGCTATACCTACTTAATAATATAAACAATGAGTCAAAAAATAATAACTTATCTTTATAGAGCAATATTGTGGTAATAAATAACACGAGAAAATATTAGCATATTTTTCTGCATTTTAAATAGTAAAAGAAACTTTATACTAAATGTGATCATCAGAGATTAGTACATATTAGAAATACAGGAATTAATATCCAACTTAAAATTTTATTTCGCATGGCAATTTTATGGCCGTGACATAAAAATTTTGTCAAATATGAACATTACGTTTATTGTTGTTCGTTTAAACTTTTATAAAAGTGTAATGACATTTTAGTTTTTACGAAAAAAACTTGACTCTGACCGTTTTCCCTCGGAAGGCATATGGCAAACCACCGAGGTAATTTGCCATTGTCCTGAATGCTTCTGTCAAGAAGTGTATATACCATTTCATAAAAGTTATAAAAAATTATATCTCCAACTGAAACTTAAAAATAGATCGTATATTCGAGAAAATTTGTAAGAAGATATTATTACAAAAAAAAGTTACAAAATTATATTTCATCATTGCTTTAAATTTTTACAATATCTAAGATATTATCCATCCAAATATAATTACTAAGAATTTATTCAATAAATAATAGGCACATTGTTATAATGTTATTCTCAAAAAAAAATCTAAATTATAAAATTAAATGATTACATACCTACAGCAATAAAACAATAAATTATTATACAATAATTAAATCATTATTATTTTTTTGACGATTTGTAACAAACATTTCATTATATAAAATTGATGAATAAACGCAGTATTTTAGTTAATACTCAATAGTTAAGCATCAATTTATTTTTTGCCATTTAAGTACAAGGTCAATTGATTAAAACAGGTTACAATAATTAAATTTTAATGAAAGAAGAGGTAAGTTAAAATTAGTATTAACAAAAACTTGTCTATGAATTATTTATTGGCGAAGAATTAAAAGAAAACAATAACAAAAGCTGAAAATTTAAATTTATGATTCTGAAATGCAAATTAAACATATTTTTTTGTTCTAGCCATAACATAATCTTCTCATCAGATATTTGGATTTTCTTTGTTGTTTTTTTTACCGAATATTTTCAAACACGTGGAGAGAGGTAACTGGATGGCTAGTAGGTATAATTTAACATAAGATTTATCTAAAATGAATACCATCGGTTAATTTCTAAAATAACACACTTCGAGGTAAGTAAATAATTGATGATTATTGCATTTATTCATAACGAAGATAATAATATTCTTTCTAATAGCTTATCGATCTTGAATCTACCTTCAATATATAATATATTTTTTGAGAATATTTAAAGTGAAGTGAATCTACTTACACAATATTCTCTGCATAATTTAAAATATTCTAACATGGTATCCATTCCATAGTAACCCTAATTAATATACACTGCAAATTAAATTTTAAAAATATTAAAAATTGATAATATTATTTTTAATATTATTAAGCAGCAGAGTGGCGTGTTGGGAGACGAATGTGACTACGAATAAGTAGTCGCAGGTTCGAATTCCATACGCGCCTGTTGTCTAAAGTAAAACAGAGGAGTAATCCACCTCGTAAAACGGATTGTGAAGACTTCCAGAATGGAAGTGGTTATATTCCGACAGGAATGGAAAGCCGTTGATGATAATGATGAATATTATTTTTAATTCAATGATGTCTAATAACTAGGCTATTTTAAGTGTGGTTACTAATTAATGCTAAGGATATCGATTTATAAGTAAAAATTTTATTAGAAAAATAAAATTTATCTAGTAACACAGTTTCGCAAACAAACCTAAACAACAATTAAAATTTAAATAACGCCAATATATTTGCACAGCTTTTTAACACTTGAATTAAACCTAAACAGAAATGCATTTTTTATTTTAAATTAAAATAATATATTTTGATTAATATGCCTATAATAATTAAAGATTTTTAAATTTTGACTTTAAACTTTACTCTAACTGAAAATTTATTTTAAGTATTTGAAATTGCTAGTAATAAATGTAAGTAAGATTTAAGTCAATTTAATGTTTTTGAATTGAAATAATTTATTATAATCCACATAAAGCTCTACCAAGGCAAAACACATGAAGTCCTTGCAACTATACATAATGTTGTTACCGGTTTTTAAATATTGATAAGTGTAATGGATGTTTAAATAATGAAAGCAAGTAAGCACAATAATATTATGAATTTTATGGTCTTTGTCTTATAAATAAAAATTGTTGTTATTTTTTCGTTTTTCAATAAATATTAATAAAGCATTTTTAAAACAAATAGTATATTTTCGTCGAGGTGATGACCCCAACGTGTCATTTATTAAAGCTGTACGTATTTACTACTTTTTGACTAATATTTATTTTTATCAATTTTTTTATATTTTGCACAAAATTTAAGTATCGAGTTTTTGTAGAGTTTCTTTGTTTAGGACATCCTACTTAATATATATTGTTATATCATAGAAAGTTAATTATTTATTACAAATTCAATGTCAGACTATTGCCATAAAATAATTGAA